>CAXAKX010000914.1:0-168401 GCA_963969525.1 Ontholestes murinus
CAAGGGACGCCAAAATTACCGGGACCACAGTCCGGTTTACTCGCTCGACCTGACCGTTTCCCTGTGCGCGATGGGTTGCGATGAGTGTGTGGTGTACGCCCTCTCGCTGGCAGAACTCCTCGAACTCCACTGCCGTGAACGCCGTCCCTCTATCGCTCACCACCATGTCAGGGTTACCATACTCATGGAAATAGTCCTGCAGAATCTGCACAGACTCCCTCGCCGTTGTTCCTCGCACCGCATACAACCTTGAGTATTTGGAAAAAGAATCCGTTATAATCAACAAATACGAATTTCCACGCATACTCCGGGGAAAAGGACCCAAATGATCGATATGGACACGCTGGAAGGGTCTAAGGGTAGGGGGAATTGGATTTAATAATCCCGCACGCCTTCCGCCCGGGGTCTTTCCCCACAAACACTCCATACACCCTCGGATGTGTCGCCTCACATACGCCCTCATCGACGGAAACCAGAAGTTCCGCAGAATCTTGGCCACCGTCCTCTCTTCCGCAAAATGTCCCATACAGTTGTGGTACTGGACCACCACTGACTTCCTCATTGATGACGGAATGACGTAGAGCACGCGCTGCTCGCCGTTCACCGTCACCTGTCTCACCAGTCGCCCCTCATCGAGTTGATAGTTGACAACTCGATTCTTCTCGCCTCTCGTGAGCTCTTCTTGGGGTCGCTGAAGAAGCTCCACTAGCTCTCGCAGTCGTGGATCATCGCGCTGGATTAAGTCCACTTCCTCCACACGAACTACCTGAAACACATCAAGTCTTTGCGCGCACTCGTCTATAGTATCTCTCGCGTTTTCCACGGGTGCCCGACTAAGAGCGTCCACATGCGCCATTCGCACGCCCGCACGATGTCGAATCGTGAAACGATACTCCATGAGAAGACTATACCACCGCGCGATCTGTGGTTTCAACGCCTTCTTCTCGTTGAGATAGATCAACGCCTGACAGTCCGTCACTATAATAAACTCTACGCCCAACAAATACGTTCGTAGTCTCTCAACGCACCAGACCACCGCGAGTAACTCGAGTCGGCTCGAGTGGTAATTTCTCTCGGCGTCAGTTGTCTTTTTAGACACGCAATGCACCAAACGCAACTCGCCTTCATTATCGCGCTGTAATAGCATACCCGCTAATCCTTCCGCGCTCGCGTCAGTATGTAGCTCGGTTTGCGCTCGCTCGTCGAACGCACGTAATACTGGTCGCCCAACTAATTCGCGCTTCAAGTCCTCAAACAAACTGTTCTCACACTCGCCCCACACAAAGGCCTTGTCCTTACGCGTTAAGTCGCTAATCGCCCGCACTTTCCGCGCATAGTTCGGAATAAACTTACGGAAGTATCCCGTCAGCCCAAGAAATCTGCGCACCTCGTGCTCATTCCTAGGTGGTGGAAACTCCTCGATCGCCCGCGTTTTTGGCACTCCCGGTTGAATGCCCTTCTCGCCCACGCTGAAGCCCAAAAATTCGACGCTCGGCATCGCAAATCGGCATTTCGTTAGTTTCAATGTTAAACCCGCACTCCTCACCCGCACCAATACTTTCTTCAACCGCTCAACAAACATTTCGAAATTCGCCGCCGGAATCAAAATGTCATCTAGATAGTATACTATCTCGCGCCCGTTCAACTCACCGAATACCTCATTCATCATCCGACAGAACTCGTAGGGCGCATTTGTTAGCCCAAAACACAATCGCTCGAACTCGCCTGTCGTGTCGGGGGTGATAAACGCTGTCTTCTGCTTCGCCGCCTCAGTCAATGGAATTTGCAGATATCCATTTGCCAAATCCAAAGTCGTGAATAACTTGTTACCCGCTAGCGTCAAAAACTGTTCCTCGATCTGAGGGATCGGATAGTTCACCCGCTCTGTTTGGTTGTTTAGGAAACGAAAGTCGATCACCAATCTCTTCTCGCCGTTCGCCTTTGGCACCAAGAGCACTGGACTCGCATAAGGTGACTGTGTTTCCCTTACTAGCCCCGCTTCCTTCCACTCCTCTACAATCTGCTTGATTGTCGCCCTGTCATCCGCACTAACCTTATAGGGCCTTCGCCTCACGGGGATTCCATTGTCGCGGATATCCACCTGCATTAAATGTGTGCATCCCATCTCGGCAAGTGACTGCGAAAAGCAATCGCGGTTCTCCTGCAACACATTAATCAAAATTTCTCGCTCTTCCGGCCTCAATTCCGGCCCAATGATCATCTCCCCCTCGGGCAATGGCTTCGCCCTTTCAATTGTCAAAATCTCTGCAAACTCCTCGGTCTGCAGATCCTCAAACGGATCTTCCACCGCTTCAACACTCACCTCGCCACTCTCAATCCGCCACTTGACATGGTGATTTAATAAAAAGGTCTCGCCAATCAACATGTTAGGACCCATCACATCGTTCGGAACAACGTGAATCTCCAACTCCCTCACCATCGCTGTGCCCACTTTTAAATCCACGGTGACCACCCCGAGTGAGCTTACACGGTGCGGCGCTCCGAACCCGTTAAAAGACTCACATCGCGTTTCGTCCATCGCCAAATTCATTCGCTTCGCCTCGCTCTCTTTTAAGATGCACTCCGCCGCGCCTGTGTCAAACACTCCCTCGACTTCGTGCTCGCCATTGATGATCGCCAGTTTTCGGAAACTCTTTTTCCTCTGAACCTTCCTCACAAAAAGCACCTCTTGCTTAAGCGGACACGCGCCAGACATGTGACCAACACCCTGGCATTTAAAGCACTTTACCTTCGGGCATGCGTTGCTTTTGTGGCCCTCTTGCTTGCAAACAAAGCACTTAAGTCGCGCGCACCTCGACGCCAAATGTCCCACCTCGCCGCACTGGAAGCACTTCCTTCCCTCGCTGGAGTTTCGAGCAGTTGGTGTTGCCGATGGTCTCGCAGGCCCCGCTGAAGCTGTCACGTTGGAGCGCGTCGGCTCCGACGGTTTCGCGCTCGGACGCGCCTCTCGACTTTTACTTACAACCGCACGACGCGTACCTTCTAGCCGCTCAAATTCAACCAAATCATGCAATAGTTCGTCTGCCGATGCATGAACCTTCGCCAACATAACATTGTAGCAGTCGCGTGACCACAAACCCGCCAGAACTTGTTCTTTTACTTCCGCGAACGCCAAATCTAATTTACGACACAACGCCACTTTCGCGAACAAATACTGATCTACGGCTTCATCCCTGAGTTGCACCCGCTGCATCATTTTGTTCAAATTGTCCACTTGGCTCTCCCGCACGAAAAATGTCTGTTCGAACGCGTTTTTAAATTGCGCCCACGTCGTTACCGCCGTACGAACGCCCTCATACCACTCACGCGCACCTCGCACTAATTTGTTTCGCGCCGTTTCGAAGATGTATTCATCTGTGAGATGGTGTAGCGCCTGTACGCTGTTCAGCTGTTGCAGCCACCTTCGTCCGTCTTCCCGATATCCACCAAACGCTGGGATGCCGCTCAAAACCTCCGGCATCACTCCTACACTTACAGTTGTTGTATTATTCGCTAATTGGTTGAACATCGTCTGCATCAACGCATCACGCCGCGCATTTTCCTGCAGCATCATCGCCATTATCTCCCGCATTCCAGGATCAGCTGTTGGTGCTGCCGCACCGCCCGCTGCGCCATCTGTTGACTCCATTGTCGACCTTCCCGCACTCACCGCGCCGAAAAATGTTAGGTTGTCTTTCGCGCTTTCGCGCCGCGCCACGCCGACCGCGCCTAAACTTTACTGACCCAACCTCAAAGTTTTCTCGCCTCGCCACGCCACACCTTACACGCACTCGCGATTAACTCTATGATTGTCTTCGGGATATCCCACTTCTGATGTTATAAACACGTTTTGTCAGGACGTCGCGGGTCAGAAGAATATCACCAGAGTAATCGTTAACAACAACTCGCCTCGTCTTTATTTAAGAATAACAATACACCGTACTCACACTACTCGCTCACACTCCCGCTCAACTCGCTAAACTCCTTCGATAACTTCTCCATAACTTCTCTTCGCTCACCTCGCTTCAGTCTCTCCTCGCTCGCACACGTCCGCTCACCACGCTTGCTCGTTGCTCCTTCCTCCCCGCCAACCTGTCCAACCTCTCATTCGCGCTCTCCGCTCGCGCCTCTTCAAATCTAAATTCACGCTATGCAACCACTCATACAATTTACATTTATAACATTTATAACATATACATATATTCATGTTATGAATGGAATCATTAAAAAAAAAGTGTCCGAGGAATTTTTTTTCTTTTTTGTGGTACCATCTACTGAGACCATTAACAGAACACATTGTTACTATTATAAATAATATTTTTTTAGTTACAATAAACATGAAATACATTTACAAATGGTTATTGGCTATGTAATTATTTCTTTTTATGTTTGTATACTTTAAATATAAAAAAACTGCTTATTTATTTCAAATGAAATTATCTTTCAGTTCTGTTATTTGTGTAGATACTCTAAATAATTCTTTATGTCATTTTAAAGTTTCCTGTAATAATATCCCAATAGTGAATAGTACCACTACTACAACCTGTACCAACAATGTTTTTATTGTTACTAGTGCAGCAAAGTTCGATTTGTTATATATATAATCTTTTTATATCTATTATACCCTTGCGGGTGTCGAGATTATTTCTCTTATAATCTTTTTATTATATCTTTTAATTTCTTCCGATTTTTGGCCGTTTCTTTGGTTGTGTTCACATCTATATTATATTTAGTTATTATTTCTGTAATTTTCTTATCCCATGTTTTGTTTGGTCTTCCTCTTCCCCTCCTGCTTTTTGTCTTGGTTTTCCATATTACTTTAGTTTGTGTTTCTTCTTTCATTCTTATTCGATGTCCATACCATTCCAGCTGTTTCTTTTCTATTACTTTGTTAATGTCTTCTATTCCCAGTCTTTTCCTTATCTCTTCATTTCGTATTCTGTTCATTATTGTTATTCCTTCCACCTTTCTTAAAAATCTCATCTCACTCGCTTACATTTTTGAGTTTTGCCTTTGATCTAGTGTCCATATCTCTGCTCAATAAAGTAGTATAGGCCTGTAAAGTACTTTGTAAATTGTTATTTTTGTCCGTTTAGAAATCCTTTTATTGTCTCTTTCAAGTTATAGGACGTTTTGTTTGCTGTTTGTATTCTATTATTTATTTCATCTTCCATATTTGTTGTTATTACTATTCCTAGGCATTTGTATGCTTCAATCTGTTCTACGCGTTTTCTTTCTATTATTACATTTGTTTTCACCTCTTCTTTTGCTATAATTAATATTTTGGTCTTTTAATGTTAATTTTCATTCCATTTTTTTAAATTCCTTGAACCATATATCTATATTTTCCTGTAGATCTTTTTCAGTTTTTGCTATTGGTGCTAGATCGTCTGCAAATGCGAAGTTTTCAATCTTCGTTTTTCCATATTGTAGTACCCTCTCTCTACTTTCTTTGTTTTTGTCTTTATGTTTTTCATTATGTGGTCCAGGAATATTATAAATAGTTTAGGGCTTAGTGGTCCTCCTTGTCTTAGTCCTATAGATGTTTTAAATTCTTCTGACTCTCCTTCTCTTGTTCTGACATAATTCTCATATATGCTTTTAATTCCTCTCGTTAATTTCGTCCTTATATTTAACTCTTTTAGTATTTTCCATATTTTTTCCCTTGGCATTCGATCAAAGGCTTTCTCCAAGTCAATGGAGTTTTTCTTTATTCATTTTAATTCTTTCTATTATATTTTTTATTGAAAAAATATGGTCTTGTGTTGAATGCCCTCTTCTAAATTCACTTTGGGATTTTTCCATATCTTTTTCTGTTTTCTTTTCCAATCTGTATGTTAGTATTGCTTCATATCCCTTAGCTGTTGTGCATATTAATAATATTCCTCTGTAGTTGTTGCATTCCTTAGTATCTCGTTTATATATATATATATATATATGAAATTTTGAATATGAGTAATGTAATGTGTATTGTATCTCGATTATTATTATTGGTTGTCATGGTTGTTGCTGCAGGAGTTTTATGATTGTCTGGGATATTGTTTAGTTCAATAAAGAAATGTTTTCGAACATTGAATAAGATGAACATTCTAGTGATTTGTTATTCGTTACGTCAGAATTGAATAAATATGTTTCATTTTAATTCCCAATTTTATTACAAATTAAAAATTGCTGATTATTTCCCGTTGGTCAGTCCATTAAAATACGTCACGAGCGTGGTAACTAAGTAACGAGTAATGCATTTAAATGCCCATATTCAAAATTTCAGGGGACAACGTGTATATATATATATTGTACATTGGAAATATTATCGCATTCCATTCCTTCAGTGTCCTTCCCTTTTCCCATATTAAGTTTAATATTTTTTGTAGTAAACCTTCTCCTGCTTTACCCATGTATTTGTATTGTTCTGATTTTATGTTGTCATGTCCAGGTGACTTTCCTTTTTTAAATTTTTTCAATACTGTTTTTATTTCTTCTTCTGTTATCTCTCCTTCGTCCTCTTCTGATTTGTCCCTTTTATTATTTTCTCCTTCCCTTTCTTCTTCTACTTCTTGTCTCTTTGTTTTCCCCCAGCAAGTCTTGAAAGTGTTCCTTCCACCTTTGCATTTTTTTTGTAGCATCGTTTATTATTTTTCCAGATTTATCTTTTATGTGATATATGATATATGTTTTCTTATCATTCTGTAAAATAATTTCTGATTTCCCTTAAAGTTCTCTTCCAAAGTTGTTACAAAGTCTTCCCAAGCATTTTCTTTGGCTCTTTTTACCACCTCTTTGACTTTTTTCCTCTGCTTTGTGTATTCTTGGTAGTCTTCTTGTCTTTTTGTGTTTAAATTTTTTTTTCCATTTAATTTTGTTCTTTTTTGTCTCTTCTTTTATTGTCTGATTCCAACAATGTGATTGTTTTCTATTTGTGTTATTTCTTATTCCTCTGCATGCCCGTCTTGTTGCTTCTGTAATTATATATTTAAAGCTTCTCTATAATTCTTCCATATTCCTGTTTGTAAGTAAACAAAACACTTTTTCTATTAGTTCTTTAATATTATTTTGATATTTTTCTCTTATTTGTATGTCATTTAATTTATCCACTCTTAGTTTTATTTTTCCTCTTCTTGGATTTCATTATCTTCTGTTTTAACATCTCTTCTTTTGTTATCTTGGTTCCCCTTTGCCAAAAAGTAGTCAATTATTGATTTTTCGTTTCTATTTCTTTCAACTCTAGTGAATTTGTGTATGTCCTTATGTTTGAATTTAGTGTTCCTAATGGCCAATCCGTTAACTATGTAAAAGCCGATTAGTCGGTTTCCATTATTATTTTTTGTTTCTTCTCCATATATTCCCATGATTTCTTCTATTCCTCTGTTTTTGTTTCCCACTCTCGCATTAAGGTCTCTTACTTGTTATCTTCATTAGGTACTATTATTATATTTGTTGATAATTCTTGTTTCATTTTTAGTATCATTATTCTTTCACAATATATTCACAATCTGTTACTGTTTGTTCTATCTTTTTATTTATTATACATCCTACTCCTGCTTCTTATCTTTCATATGATTAAATGTTATTCTGAATTTATCGCAAAAAAACATTTTCATAGAATAATTGATGCAGATGAAAATATATGAATATTTGTTCTAAAATGTAATATAATCAAATAACCACTTACCTGGGCTATGTAAAAGAAATGGAATATTGTATTTAGTGCCAATAATTAAGGGATATTTTTCAACAGTTTCGGCTTGGCATAAAAATTTGTACTTCCCCGCATCATCCTTTGAAAACCAACCGTGGTTAGGTTCACCACGTTTTAAAGTTCCATAAACAAAAACCTTATGCAACGTTGACGCCATTGTCTAAATTTTCTAAAAGGATTTTATAATAAAGCAACAACGTCAAATATACTCATAAACCAATTCATACATAAATGAACCAACTAAATTTTAACTATGATAATAAACTTATATAGAATCAGTTTGAGTATGAGTTTTAAGGAAGTAAAAAATTTAGCCCGGTATTGAAATTACACTTTAAAATTTTTCTATGAGGTAAATTCTATTATAAAAAATATTTGTGAGCAAACCAATTAAAAAGTGTCAAAATCTTTAAATATCGATACAAATATTAAATCGATTACTTTTATCAGTAAGGTCATATTTTATTTACAATGGGAATATTATTTACAAATTAATTATTTTTTACAATTTTTTTACATACCATTTTCTTAGATTATTATTTTCTTGAAATTCAGGTAGTCAATTGAAAATACATTTAATTTGCAATTGTTTTCCGACTAATTTTCAGATAAAGAAAAATGATGACTAAAATAAATGAAAATCACAAAGATTTGTTTTTGCAAGTGACTTATCTAACACCTAATTATATGTTAAAAACAAGTTACTTAAATACTCGACTAAGTTATTATTAACTCTGCATAACTAATATTTATTCAAATTGAACACTAAAATATATTAACAAAACTTTTTGATTGTATAATGTGATTAAAATATATACTCTTTATTAATTAATTGAACCAATTTCCTTGATATTGACTTTAACATTATTATTAATCGAGAAATATTTTTATCTGTATATAGATAATATGAATATGTACACAAATTACCATTTAGATTGTACATTATTATTGAAATAAATTTTATTACATTTAAACATTCTAATTCATTAATTTAATAACATTTTAAAAGTAAACAATGTATTATTTCTTCTATAGGTTAAAAAACATGATTGATTTAGGTTATAAATGAACTTACATATGCGGACCTACTTTATTGCCCTCAATTATAAAATTAGGGCGAGTTTTTCAATTAATTTCGTACACGCGTGCAGTGCAATTAATCCATAGAAAATATAAGATGGATAAATTTCAAGAAATGACACACTGGGAATACTAGATTGCTAAGTTCAATGCCACTTTATCACATTAAACTAATAAACTAATACCATTTAGTAAAGAGAACGTCATTTATTCACGCACAAACCTTAGTGCAAGATGTGGTACTTAATTGTTACCAGCCGGTGCATAATATGGACAATCATGAGTGTTTTGGCTACGTTTATGATGCAAGAGGCTCTGTTGAGCCCGGAGTGGTTAAACGGTCCCATCAGTAGTAATTTCACATCGTCCATAAATTTAGGAGTATTTACAAAGTGCAACTTGATGAGGACTAATTGTAAAAGTTTAATTTCGAATCCTCAGGAGTTTCCCGTGCTATGGAAAATCTGCACTTTTTTCTTGGTTATAGGTATATTTTAAAACTGTTAAATTGTGATATGTGTTATAATGAACATTGTGGTTTGCAGGTGTAATAGTCATGTGTTTAACAATTTGCATCGGATTCGCTGGATATTTTCTGCAGAGTGTTTATAAGAAGAGTATTTTTATAATTGCTGGAGCAACACAAGTAATTGCAGGTAAATAGATTATAAAATTATTAAAATTGTTGTTGATGAGAAAATAAATTAACAAATTTAAATTGTCTAAATTTGTTAATTTAATTCTATACTAATTTTAAGTTAAAAAAATACTCAATACAATATTTTATTTAAGTATTTGATTTGAATGCTGAAAGATAAATTCCACTTAATTTATTTTTTCAATAAATCTAGTATATCTGTCTTGTATCTTGAAATTGTTTCTCATTAATCACTTGGTAAAACATTAGGTAGTTGGGGTCAACAACAACGAAGACCGCTGTTTTTTTTTCCGATTACCCTATATATACACCTGTTAAAATTGGGTTTCTACATTATTCTTGATAATGGCCCAGTGTCAAAACTAGTTGGATATTAAAATAAAAAATAAAGTGAAACGAATCAAGTGAATTTTTAATCAACTACCTAGTATATCTGTCTTGGTTTGATTAAGTGTAATCCACCTCAAAGCATTTAATAATAATAATAACTATTATCATCAATTACAATTATATATTTAACATGTATTTAATTGAATTTTCTCTCTTTTATACACATTTTCATTACCCTATAAATTGCCAGCTGTTCATCTTTAGAATCTTATTAATTTATAGATTATCTCGCGGAACAGATAAATAATTCATTAACTGCAACCCCAGTTATTTGATAAGTAAATATCATTTGTAGCCACATTGTTATAAAGTAAATATTTTTCATTAGTATAATTAAACTTTGCTTTCCAAAATTATGCATAGTTAATTAGATTTTAATGTGGTCTTATCTGGTGCTGAGAGTTCACATTTTTATTGTTCTGATCTAAATTTGTGGTTTTTACTCTATAATATTATATTTATACTTATTATTACATTTTTATTGTATTTGATTTGAGCTCAAATAAACAAATTTATTATTAATTGGCATTTGGTGAACAAACAATAAAAAAAAAGTCAGCACTTATGACATTTATCAACCGCAAATTAAGTTGGCACCTAGTCTAATATGACGATTATAAAAGTTCATCCTTAAAAAAAAATAGAAAGAGTTAAGCAATAACTACTTATATACAAGTTTCACTGATCGCATTCCAGTTGATTCGAAAGCTTTTCAGAAACAACTCAAAGTAATTACAATAAAAAACTAATAACAATCTATTACCTATAACTGAAATTAGAATATTACATTACATAAGTTTAGTAGATATACAGTGAGTTTTTTTTATGAGGATCTTAAAAACTATAAGAGATAGAAAAACGGTTAAATGGGGAAAGAAGTGATTTACGAGACGAATAAAGCTCCACTTTCAAAGTTTTGAAAAAAGTCAAGAGTAACTAGTTATTTTGAAAAAAACAAAAAGTGTCAATTTTTTCACATCAATATATTCCTATTATTATGACAGATAAAAAAAAACTCTAAAAGACAAAGTATTAGATAATTTTGTACCTATTAATAAAATATATTCAGAATGCTCGATGATTTAAAAATTATCATTACGGGCAAGATTGAAATGGTTCCAACATGACGAAGTTCCACCTAAAACATGTTGGCTGTGGGAATAAACTAACCAATCCCAAGGCTACCTAGATTTCCCAATCTATACTTTTAGACTTTTCAGTGGGATTATGTAAAAAAACAAAGTGCATCCCCGTGGAGGATCACAGACTAACTGTTTAATTCAATTTAAAAGAGATAATCTAAAAAAATCACAAATTTAATTTTAAAAAGATGTAATTTATGCCATATTATGGTGGGCTCTTTGGGTATATTTTGTAATATTAAATAATAATTATACATTATGCTGTTCTTATCTTTTTATCTTTGTTTATCTCTGTAAAAATAATAATTACATTATTGCTATTATTACAAACAACTGCAATTATTTTACTTTTGTCTTTTTCATGGTTAACTATTTTTTTTATTTATAATAAATCTTAAAATCACTCGTTTACAACATTTTTTAGAAATAAATATATCATATGTTATATCGAATTAAAGAAGAAAAAAAATAATCTCTCAAATGAGGCCATAAAAATGTTTGTGTTATATCTCGGAATATAATAACGATAAAAAATGTTGTCCTTCACAGGTTTTTTTCTATTTATAATATTATTCTATAACTGAGATATATTGTTTAAAAAAATGGTAGTTTTTACTTTTTCAAAATATCTGACATTTTTGAAAACTGAAAATGTAATTTTATTTGTCACGTAAAACTACACTTCTTTCCCCATTTAACCGTTTTTCTATCACTAATAGTTTCCGAGATCCCCATAGAAAAAACATCTAAAAAACTCATACATTGCTTATTGCTGATTGAAATATGGTCGATTATCAAATGGAGAAAACAATCTTCGGATTGTAATATATATTAGGCCCTTCTTGTTCTTCCGGCACTGGTATATCTGCTCTGATGTCTGCAAAGATTCTGTGATATATGTTTTCCGGATTTCTTCTTCATCCAGAATCTACTAGTGTTATGGGCACTATTTTTTGTGAATGTTCGAAACTTCTTTTATTTTACGGTGAAAGTTGAAATTGCTCAACTCGATTTCCTTGTAATTCTCTTTTATCCATTTTTTGATTTCTTTTTTTATAATCTTTACAATTCTTTATACCTGAGGATGTTATTTTTCTTTCCTCCGTTGTTTCATTAGGGATCCATTTTCCTTTACCCTTTCGTACCACCCTGTAGGTTTTAAGATGCTGTTTACACGTTTCATTAATATTAGTTTTTATATTATTCCATATAGATTCTACGTCGTCTTTGTTGTTTGCTAAACGTGAGATTATTTTCTGATACTAATTGTTTGATGATTACAGTCTTAGGGTTTTGTTATATCAAGAAGTCTTGTCAAGGGTCTTCTTTTTATAATTTGGAGGTTCCGTTTCATTTTGCTTATTAATGATATAGTTGATGCTTGAAGCCATTACTTTTTGATACGTTTTCGAAAATTAGTACGAAATTCAGTTTGTTGTTATCACACACGGTAACAAAGTGAATTTCATTTATCGTCCTAATTTACTTATTAATCGATTATGGCCTGACCCAATATCAACCCTGGGTAGGTTTTAATACTTTTTATAGCATTAATTATTTTGTATGAGTTAATAACCACAAATTATAATGGAATCTGTAAACAGCGAAAATTATAACAATAATAATGTAAACATTAATTATTGTTCCCTGTCAACAACAGTCACGGACCGGTTTCTTTTAATAGCACTGCGAAAGCGCGTGTTAATTAGTAAATAATTTAATTTAGTTCTTGATTGGCTGTAGTCGATATACGGAACTGGCCATGTATATAAGGTAGGTGTTAGTTATGGCCATTTCGGTATTTTGGCAGAATTCACAGAGATTATCATCGACTCTTTGGTTGGATTCACCTAAGGCAAAGTTTCTAACTAGATGCCTCTTCTTATGAGACCTATTTTGGCATCCTATTATAATAGAAACCTGGTTGTTTTTCAATGGCTTCAACACTTTTCCAATATTGTCGTAAAGTCATATTATTTTATCTGCTGTTGGGGCTTAGATTTTAAACATCTAGGGGTTGCCCTTTCAGATGTATGCAACGATCACAACAAATATGTTGAGTGCCGTTTTCGTATTGGCAACTTCCAGATCCTGGGAAACGTACCTCGCTAATACCTAATATATTTATGCGAAGTCTGTGCATTTCCTGGTACAGGTTGACTAGTTTGTCCGCTTAGTACAGACATCTTACATTTAGCTAGGAGATTCTTCGCACCTCATGCTCACAAAAGGGCTGTCCGGAGCTAGGGTCATTTTGTTCCTCTTCATGGTAATTTCTGGGAAAAAAGCTGTCATAAAGGTTTCTCCTTGCCTTCCTTAGTGTTGTTTTCAGTTGCCTGCCCACTCTGGGCCAGACGCTGTTAAGCTAGTTTTAGTATTTGATTTCCTTGGTACCACCCATATGCCAAAATATGATGATTTAACACAACTTATCTAGATCCAAACGTTTACGGTTAAGCCGGAATTTGTCTTCAAAGTTCCAAACAAATTTATTTCTTTTGTTTGTAACAATAATAATAATAATAATCTTTATTGAACGGATACACCATTTTACAAAAATAAAAATACAAATTGTCCAAAATGTATTAAAAACAAACAATAATTAAACTAGACTAAAATCACCAACACCCGTAATTAATGATACAATTTAAATAGAATATATAATTATATATAAACTTAAAAATAAAACATATATAACTTTCCTATATATATATATATATATATATATATATATATATATAAAACATATATAACTTTCCTATATATATATATATATATATATATATATATATATACAGGGTGAGTTTTTTTAGATGTTCTCTATGGGGATCTCGGAAACTATAAGAGATAAAGAAACGGTGAAATGGGAAAAGTTTTCAAAAAAGTCAAGGGTAACTAGATATTTTGAAAAAAGTAAAAAGTGTCAATTTTTTCAAATCAATATATCTCGGTTATTATAACAGATAGAAAAAAACTGTAAAGGACAAAGTTTTAAATAATTTTATGCAGATTAATAAAAAATAATCAAACATTTTTTATCGCCATTATTTTCCGAGATATGGCGCAAACTTACATTTTTTTAAATGGAAACCATAGTTGGCTATGACCTCATTCAAAAGGTAATTTTTTTCTCTTTAATCCAATATGGCATACGACATAGTATAAAAATAAGTGAGTTATAGTCATTTTAAATTTTATTATAAATAAAAAATGGGTAGCCATGAAAAAGATGAAAGTAAAACAATTGCAGTTGTTTATAATAAACCAATATGAAACAACAGCATAAAGTAATTCTGTAATTATCAATATATCAATGGGAGAGAAATTTTAATATTAAAAAAATATGGTCAAAGAGTCCAATATTAATATTATTATGACATAAATTATATCTTTTTAAAATTGAATTTATGGCTTTTTTGACTATTTATTTATAGTTTATGATCCTCTACGGATTGATATGATTTTTCATATACTTTGTTTTTTACATCACCCCACAGAAAAAATTCTAAGACACGCAGATCTGTAGATCTAGGTGGCCCTGAGATTGGTTTATTTCTTCCCACTTATGAGTTAGGAAAAACATCATTTAAATAATTTGTAAAGCCAACATGTTATGAGGTGGAGCATCGTCATATTGGAACCATTTCAATCTTGGTTGTAATGATAAATTTAAACAATCGAGCGTATCTTCAAATGTTTTCTGAAGAAAATGAAAGTAATATATGGATCCAGAATTATTAATCCAAACACACAATGGATTAAACCCAAATTTAATTTGTAATTTTCTCTGTGAAACTTTTCGTGGATTCTTTTGAGTTCATCTATGTTCATTGTGGCGATTAAAAATACCACAATTAGTGAATTGCGATTCATCTGTTCATAATATTTTTGTAAGTAACGTATTATCCTCTTGACAAATGTGTTTATACCACATACAGAAGGCCATTTGATAATTACAAAATTATTATTCTTATGCTGGTCTTTCATTTTTGTTTAACTTTGTAAAACTAATAATTACAATATTGCTATTATTATAAACAACTGCAATTGTTTTACTTTCATCTTTTTCATGGCTACCCATTTTTTATTTATAATAAAACTTAAAATGACTATAACTCACTTATTTTTAGAAATAATAATTAATAACCGAGATATATTGACTTTTTTCAAAATATCTAGTTACCCTTGACTTTTTTGAAAAGTTTGAAAGTGGAATTTTATTCGTCTCGTAAATCTACACTTCTTTCCCCATTTAACCGTTTCTCTATCTCTTATAGTTTCCGAGATCCCCATAGAGAACATCTAAAAAAACTCACCCTGTATATATGTAATAATATTCCAAGGATAATAGAAATTTAAGAGGAACATACTTCAAATAAACCGGGAAAAACTAAAAATTTAAAAAACTAACTGTATATGTTCAAAATGTGAGCGGAATGCGTACTAAAATTGAAGATATAGCTTTAAATATAAATTTATTAGTTTCCCTATATAGTATATATAGGGGGACTATTGTTTTCGTGATTTTTTTTTCAAAATTTCCGGGGTCCCCTGAACCCAAAACACTAATTTCTAGAAAAAAAAATTGTGTCTGTATGTGTGTGTGTCTGTCGGTGGGTGCTGTATCTCAAAAACGAATGATCTGATTGAGATGAAACTTTAAACTTAAATTAAGCATTTCTGAGGTTCGTGTGGAACAGCTTTACGTTTTATTGACTATAGGCGGCGCAAATATTGTAATAGGTGGTGTTTATATTCCTCCTAGCTCTAATCTTGATAAATATTATCAACATTGTGATTCTTTAGAATTAATCAATATGCATAAATATTATCAACATTGTGATTCTTTAGAATTAATCAATATGCATTACAGTAATGCTAGATTTATTATATGCGGTGACTTTAATATCCCGAACATTAAATCCTGGTACAATTCTAACTTGGTATTATCAGTTCAATCAAACTCAAATAATTATTTAGATGTGTTAGCTAATGCATATAGTTTTTTAAACTTTGAGCAGAAGAACACTATATGTAATCAAAGGGAAACAATTCTAGACTTAGTTTTTTCTGATTTTGATGAACTTTTGGTGAATAAAGCTGATGACTTGTTGGATAAAAACTCGTTACATCATACAGCGGTAACATTCATAGCCAAAATTGATGATATAGAAACTTTTACTCCCCCTCATTCTATTAAGAATTTTAAGAAAGCAAATTATGCGGAAATTAATAAATATTTGAGTTTGATTGATTGGGATGACATCTTTGAAGAACGTGATATCAATAAGATTACACTGTTATTTTATGAACACTTGTATCATGTAATTAATTTGTATGTGCCCATGAAAGTGATTCATGTGAGAAACTATCCCTGTGGGTTTGATTTTATATTAATTAAAATGATCAAGGAGAAGAAAGCTCTTCATGCAAAATACAAACAGCATAGACTCGATGAAGATTGGCCACGTTTTTGTAAATTAAGAAGAGAATGCATAAATCGATGCAAAATATTAGAGGATCGATATATAAAAAACATGGAGTTAAATATTAATAGTCATCCAAGAAAGTTCTGGCAACATGTATCAAAGCTGAAAAAGGAGGACGGTTTTCCACGAATAATGACATCGAATGGCGTTATCCTCAGAAATTTGAATTCAATTGTTAACTCTTTTGCGGATAGTTTTGCTTCTAATTATATGTCACCACAACATGATGAGTCAATGGTACCAATACGTATTCTTGATGAAAAGGCTAGTTGTGGAAGCTTTGTTATCAATTTGGCGGACATTTATGATGAGTTGTCACAATTAGCAAATAATTTTAACTGTGGGCCTGACGACATTCCTGGAGACTTCTTGAGTAATTGTGTATGTTCTCTTTCAAAACCAATATATATGATATTTCAAAGGTGTTTTCCCTGATTTATGGAAACATAGCTTTTTAATGCCTATCTATAAATCTGGAAAAAAAGATTTAATTAGTAACTATAGGGGAGTGGCGCACTAATCAGCTATTCCAAAAATCCTAGACAAAATTGTTATGTCAGTTAAAGTGGCTGTCCAAAAATATAATTATTCAGGAACAACATGGTTTTTGTATTGGACGGTCCACAGTTACAAATTTATTGGAATACCAAAGCTATATATTAGGTGCCTTGGAGAAGGGACATCAAGTTGATGCAATCTACACTGACTTCTCCAAGGCATTTGATAGAGTAAACCACAAATTATTGATTCACAAGTTGAAGTGTTTTGAGTTTAATGATACCGTTATTAAATGGATTGAACTTTTTAAGGAAATAGATCGCAAATTGTAAAAATAACAAAATTTCTATCAGAACCTATTTATGTGCCTTCTGGGGTTCCTTAAGGGACCCATTGCGGACCTATCCTTTTTCTTTTATTTATTAATGAGCTAAGCAGGGCATTCATAAATTGCGAATATCTGTTTTTTGCAGACGACCTGAAAGTGTTTAAATCAATTGAATGTCCTGCTGATCAGCGTCATATTCAGTGTTGCCTTGATAAGCTCGTGCAATGGTGCGAGATTAATGATTTAGTCTTGAATATTCAAAAATGTAAATTCATTAAATTTTCGGGAAAATCCACTACAATTCATTTCAATTATAAACTAAGTGATTCCAAATTAATGCAAGTATATTTAGCACTATGTAACAATTTGTGGTGTTATCGTTTTTTAACCGAGTCTCGAAAAGTGTTATGTAATGACTATCTGCAGACACGCAAAATCGAAAATCGAACATCGGCAATGTTTCAATTCTAAATGGAATTGATTCATTCTCGTGGCGGCCTTCCAACAGGAAGGACGCACGTAATTATGACATAGCTGCACTGATGAGCTGTGATACAGCGAAACACGTGTCTGCAGATAGTCATTACATAACACTTTTCGAGACTCGGTTAAAAAACGATAACACCACAAAATTGTTACATAGTGCTAAATATAATTTTAGACATGTAACGACAGCTAACAGTTATATCATTCAATGCCTGGCGGTGCTTTAGTACGGGGAGTAGTTGTTTTAACTGTTAGCTGGAGTTTTTACATTATTATGTAAAACATTAGTGCAGAAGCTCATAGAGATTTATTTCTCTCATTATTAATTATCATTTGTTTTAATACTATAGATGTTTTATTAGCCGGGTGTTTTTTATTTGTAGTTTATTTACATAATTATTGTTATTTTTGTATGGGTATATATATATATATACAGGGTGGACCATTTAATGTGTTTTCAGAAAATATCTCCGAAACAAGAAACTTTTAAAAAAAATGACCCAAACAAAAAATGATTGTATCGAAGGGGGCCATAATAACATAATATTGTTTTTTTCATAGATGGCGCTGTTGTCGCTAAATCGTGGTCAACTTAGTTTTTTTAAATGGAAACCCCTACATTTTATTAAAAAATAAAATTCCTTGTTAAAAAATGAGAAGAATTCACTCAGCTCACTTTTTCGTCAGAGTGATAGCTGGAACTGTAATCGCGAAAAGAAGTTGTTGCATTTGGACGCTTGCGTATCGAACTTCGCGCGCATGTGTGTGTGTGTGACGTCTGCCGTCTTGTGAACGATTCAAATAAGTGTCCTTATGTTGTCAAAACATGACGTTAAAATGGTGAAGTATACTATCGTGGAAAAGGTCGACATGATTTTCGTGTATGGTGAAGCTAGACGCAATGCACTTGATGCGTGTGGCTTGTACGCGGAGAGGTATCCTGATCGAGATCATCCGAGTCACATGACTTTTCTTCGGATCGTCAACTCATTTGTGGATACTGGCAGCCTAAAACGAACCAGACATCGAAGACGCACCGTAACCCAGGAGAACGCCGAAGTTGATATTTTAGCTGCAGTTGCAGTCAACCCCCACATAAGTTCTCGTCAACTGGCACGGAGTTCAGGCATCTCCAAAACGAGTGTTTTGCGAGTTCTTCATCAACATAAATTTCATCCTTACCACGTATCGTTGCATCAAGAACTTCATGGCGACGACTTCCAACATCGAGTGCAGTTCTGCAATTGGGCTCAGCAGCAAATACGCAACAACCGGAACTTCGTTTCCATGATCCTATTCTCGGATGAAGCAAGGTTCACGAATCGTGGCCAAATCAACCGGCATAACATGCATTATTGGACGGAGGAGAATCCACATTGGATCCGACAAGTGGACCATCAACGACCGTGGAGCGTCAACGTTTGGTGCGGAGTTCTGGGAGATCACGTCATTGGCCCTTACTTCATCGACGGAAATCTGAATGCTGAAAAATACGGTGAAATTCTGACGGCTCATATTCCTGCTTTACTCGAAGACGTCCCTCTGCTGACCCGATTGAGACTGTGGTATCAGCACGATGGCTGCCCTGCACATTTTGCGCGTGTCGTCCGAGATATTTTGAACCGCCAATTTCCGAACAAGTGGATTGGTCGTGGAGGTCCGGTGCCTTGGCCGGCACGTTCGCCGGACTTGACAGCGCCGGACTTTTTCCTGTGGGGATTGCTGAAGGACAAATGCTATGCCGACATACCGACGACGCCTGATAACATGAAGGAGCGTATTCGCAATGCTTGTGCGAACATCAACAGAGACACCCTACGAGAAGTTCAGAGATCGTTTCAAACAAGGATCGCAAAATGTCTCGAGATGAACGGCCATCATTTTGAGCACCTGCTCTAGAGATGATTTCATATTCTTTTTCAAAAATAACAAATTAATGTAACGTACATTATTGGTGATTTTAGACGCGCATGTTCGCGGGTGCGCGCGCACACACACACACACACACACACACACACACATATGCGCGCGAAGTTCGAATACGCAAGCGTCCAAATGCAACAACTTCTTTTCGCGATTACAGCTCCATCTATCACTCTGACGAAAAAGTGAGCTGAGTGAATTCTTCTCATTTTTTAACAAGGAATTTTATATTTTAATAAAAAGTAGGGGTTTCCATTTAAAAAAACTAAGTTGACCTCGATTTAGCGACAACAGCGCCATCTATGAAAAAACCAATATTATGTTATTATGGCCCCCTTCGATACAATCAGTTTTTGTTTGGGTCATTTTTTTTTAAAGTTTCTTGTTTCGGAGATATTTTCTGAAAACACATTAAATGGTCCACCCTGTATATATATACATATATAGGGAAACTAATAAATTTATATTTAAAGCTATATCTTCAATTTTAGTACGCATTCCGCTAACATTTTGAACATATACAGTTAGTTTTTTAAATTTTTAGTTTTTCCCGGTTTATTTGAAGTATGTTCCTCTTGAATTTCTATTATCCTTGGAATATTATTATGTAATATACTTTATGGTTAAATTCGTTTCTCCTTTATTTTTTCTTTCCGTCATATTGCTGTAAAAGATCTTTGATATATTGTCTTTGAATCATTGTTAGATCGGATTTAATTTTAATATTTGTGTCTTCAGGTAGAAGTTTATTTAGATTCTTTAATACATTGATGGGAGTATCTTTATTCATGAATATAACTTTGATAGGTCGTGTCTTATTTTCATTCTTTTTACCAATACGGATTACATTTTTTATCGAAGGGATAATATCAGTGTCATTATTAAATAATGTAATACATCATTTCGTTATTATGGTTATTATTAGATGACAAGGAGTGTAAAAATCACTAGTAAAACCACACTTTTTTTTTAAACTTCACAATCATTAAAGATTATTAACGGCTGAGGCGTTCACTACGTGACACATCTTGAATATTTAAATAAAGTAAAACTCACACTATTTATTTAAAAAGTAACTCGAGTTTCGATCAACATCTGATCATTTTCAAACTTTGAAATTTACCTATTTTATTTTATTTCAAACGTTGAAAATGATCAGCTGTTGATCAAAACTCGAACCACTTTTTAAATAAATAGTGTGATATCAAAAAAGTGAGTTTTACTTTATTTAAATATTAAAGATTATGATCTTATTGCGTCGAAACAATTTTGCTTTTAAAATAAAAACTACTACAAACTCAACAAAAATTAGCACACATAAACAATAAGGGCGATCTCGGATGTTCAATTAAAAATTGTCATTAAAGTAGGAGCAATCAAATAGGTAAATTAAAAAAAAATAATTAATCCACCTCCAAAATATAAATTTAAAGCAGGGTTGCATCGTAATATAACAACGTCCTATTACGTCTAATTTTAGCTTATCACAGAGGAAGTTATATTTTTTATCAATTCTAGGTTCTGCATGGCATATTGCGCAATTGTCTAATTATATTAAGCCATTGTAGTGTAATTTACTTTATAAGATTTACTATCATCAATAATCTACATAACTTGTTGACTAGTAAAGTAATTTAGTCAAAGAGGATTCGACAGTTACTTAAAATTTAGGCAATAGAAAACAATCTAGATAGATATAGGAATTTTAAATCAGGAATTTTAAATGAAAATACACTTCGTTGATATCACACACAGGATTTTATTACGTGACTATAGTTTCAACCTTTAAAAGGCCATTATCAAACGTGTTTTAAAGGTTGAAACTATAGTCAACGTAATAAAATCCTGTGTGTGATATCAACGAAGTGTATTTTCATTTAAAATTCCTGATTCAAGATGTATCACAAAGTGATGGCTTCAAGCATTAAACATAGATAGATATACCTACATACTTTCTGCTAGTCCGTGTTTACTAGACAAGCTATTTACGCTGTACAAAGTACAAACATTTATTAAATAAAATATGGTGTTTAATTTGAAGATAAAATTTATAATAATAATAATAACACTGCTATATAATATTATAATATATTTAATTGCATTTCCACACCTTTGATTATTTAAATATATAAATATATGGTATCTTGTTTTCTTACGTACGCGTATGCTGAATTTGAGTTAGTTAATCAATTTACTCAACTGATTGGAAGTTAAATATCATAATAGAATTTAAAACAGCATCCAGCACTTTCCAAACACTTAAATGCCTGACTAAGCCACTGTAGCAATGACTCTGCATAATAAAGCAAACATTTTTAAACATCCATGTTTTATTAATTCAAGTGTATAACATATCTGTTGGCTCCAAATATGAATAAATATAAACTATAACCAAATTAAAAATAATTTATCAGACAGTCGTTAATTGTTATTAAACATAATTTATATTATGTTTAAAAAATTATGAAAAACGTATATCATATGGAAAACTAGATTTTGTTATAAAAAATATTTGTAATTTATATTTTTGTTTAAAAACTGTACTTGTACGGTTTTTCCGTCATTGCATCATCAAGAAACAAGAAACATTCAAGTATTTTATATTTAAATTTTTGTAAGATGCACCAATAAAAATATTTTAGTTTTTATGTTATGATACTACTGGTTTTTATACTTGCTATCAATAAATAATATTTTTTGGAACTTTAAAGACTAATTATTGTTTAATCGTTAACTCTTGGATTTACGAGGGTGCATCAAATATAAACAGGATTTTAGTAAAAAATGTTTGAATAGGTTTTATTTTTCCGCTTTTATGTTCACATTTTTTCCAGCGCAGCGGAGGTTTCTTGATGCCATTATCGAAGAATGTAATCGGTCGTATCTTCAGCTAATTGTTCACAAACGATTCCACATCTTGATCACTGCGAACACGGCGTCCTCTAAATATATAAAAGTCATTCGGGGACAGGTCGGGGTTATAGGGCGGATGTTCCAATATTTCCCAATTAATTTTCTTAAAATTTTCTCGGGTCAAATGTTTGTGCCGAGCATTGTCATGAAAAATAAACATACTTCGGATAGACATGCCTTGTCTTTTTGCCCATAAGACAGTTTGGCTTCATCAAAGAGTTTGCAACAATACTCAGCATCGACTGTACGTCGCTCATGAATGAAATAGACAAGCAGTGTGCCTTTTCTTTCGCAAAAAAAACAGTTACAAGAACTTTTTCCTCAGGCAGATGGTTTTTGGCTTTTCGAGGAGGAGCTTCTCCATGGTGTCTTCACTCTATGTTTCCTTTTTTGATTCTGGGGTGTAATGATGCACTCATGTCTCATCACAAGTGACAATGTGATCATCACCCCCTGCTTGGTATCGCACCAAAAGCCTTCCACAGACAACAAGACAATGCGCCCTCCCGTACGATATTTATACCTCTGCTGTCGTTGATCAGTTTCAATCAGCTCACGGATAGCCAGTGGCGTGCGGTGGAAATTTAAAGTAGGGAAGCAATCTAGGAAAGTGAATTAAATTTACTTACCCATTTATAATGAAGTTCTATTCATAGATATTATGATCAATATGTCTAGTAAAGTTTTTCACTTGTAGTCAAAATTAAAATTGGAACCGGTCTACCTTCCTTTATTATATTGTATTTTTCTTGAAACACAAACTGAGAAAATCACCCATCGCAACTGCACACGTGTTTTTAAACTCTACGAGCCGCAGTGATCTTCACGATTCTGCCGTCATTTTAATGCTAACAGTAAAGAAGCGGTCGCAATCTTCGCTTCCAGATGAGTCTGAACTTGCGGTTCAAAACTATAACTGACTCATAGATCACCGGTGCGGCTGCGATTTATGTTCACCATAGAGTGGTTTTTCCTCAACTATACTAAATAAAAATATTGCTCTGATTTACTTTACGAAAAATCATTTTATATTAATTTTTATAAGGGAAGCACTGCTTCCACCGCATCCATGGACCGCACGTCGCTGCGGATAGCACGAATGTTCGCCTGAGTAATACGCGTTCGGCGTGAATGACTCACGTTTTAAACTTCACTTAGCGACCGATAAATAAAAAATTCCTGTTTATATTTGATCCACCCTCGTAGATGAGTTATAAGATATTGATATAGGCAAGATCACTTCAGTTATATTTTTTAATTACAGAAAGGCTTTTAATACAGTAAATAAATGTAGTTTAAATGTGTAACTTTAATTTCTGGGTTATTTATCAATGTGCTATAAACCCTAAAATCTTAGTTAGAAAACAAAGTGTTATAATGATTTATTTTCTTCTGATTTCTCTAACGTAAAACAGGTCGTTCCGCAAGGTTTGTACCAACGATTGACCTGGGTGGTCTATTATTCTTGTTTTATACAAGAACAATTCTAGATCAGCTTGTACATTGTAAATGGCATATATATTCGGATGATACTCATTTGTAACAGATCATTATAAAGAGACTAAAAAATGTCTAAACATAGATTTTAAAAGAATTTGTAAAGTTTCTGATTACTGTAATCATAATATCTGGTATTTGTCAAAAATAACTAATGCATTGATTTTAAAGACAAATTTTACATTAGCATTACTGATAAAAATCCCAATAGATTTGGATACGAGGGATAGTAGGAAAGTAGTACCCGTTTGCACCTTGCTTGCGCTGGTGAATAGACTAGCCGCCAGGTATGAGCTAACATGCTCAATCGTATTTCAGCTGTCTGTGTGCAAAGTTTCTTTTTACTGTATTGAATGTGCTGTTTAGGCGAGTGTTTACAATGTTCAAGAAAATAAAAACGCCGCCAGTTGCGTTTTAAGGCTGTTATTAGATTTCTCAATGTAAGACCTTCCGATATTCATCGTCAATTGAAGGATATGCATGGAGAAAATGTTATGGGTAAGTCTGTTCGGTACTGGTGTCGTAATTTCAACTTAGGAAGAGAGAACACCCGAAATCATGAGCGTTCGGGATGGTCGTCTATCATTATGGAAGAACTTTCAACCATTCACCCTTAGCTTCTTCAAATTACCATTTGTTTACAAAACTCAAGGACGTGTAACCACCAGGCAAAAAGGGAGATTCAGCTAAAGGTGCGCTTTTAAATACAAATCGTCAGAGTCAGTCGCCCTCTCAATCTGCACCATTTCCCTGATCCTTGCGAGGTCAAAGAATTGGTCACTCCACTATGAGAACGTTTAATCTTTGCGCTGTGAGGAATCAGTCGAGTAAACGCATTGCCACCTTTTTTTATTTTTTTATGGACTTGATCCCACTTAAGGATGCACGACCTCAAATGTTGCCACTGTAGTCTATTCACCGTCTCCGCTTTATATATTTGCGCTCTGATGTTAGCGATGTACTGCTGCCGTCGTCGCGATCCGTCCATTGTTGGTCGATGGAGTTGTCGACAAGACAGGGACACCAGTGGCATCGTTACACACTTCATCTGGTGTCCCCCCATCACTTCTCCTCAAACTCCGCACCTTCATCCATCTTCATTTTCGGAGTCTTCCTGCCACCTCCGCCAGCTGCTCCGGCTACAACATCTGCCCCATCTGCGCCAGCTAACTCTATAAGAGAGGCTTCTTTTGCCTCCAGAATTTCTCTGGCTGCCCGGTCCGTCGCAGCCCACTTCACCTCGCTCTCAACCATGTGATGAACAAGGATGCTAGTTCCACCTAGCTCCCCAAATTCGCACGCTGAACCACCGTCCACGACCCAAACAGTCCAACTAGTCACTTGGACCTCGAGGAAATCCGTGTATAACCGGAGAAGGAGGCAACAGTGCTAAAAATCAAAGAGAGGGACGAGTTCAAAAACCTTTTGTAAAATGTTCGGAATCATTTCGAGGAAACGGGACTCCCACGGAAGCTTCAAAGCACTCAATTTACACCAGGGATCATCTCCAGATCCCCAATCGCTGATTACCAGAAATTGTTACCTATTGTTAATTATTATTACTCGCTAGGATTGACAACTTACTACACCAGCGGAGCCCAGATAAAATATATTTAAATAAATTTGCAGGCTGTATACCATCAAGTAAAAGTATGTAAAGATGATCTGGATAAAACGGCACACCTTTTGTGTTCCGATACGCAAGAAGGCCTTTCGTACTTTGGAACGCGCTCGCCACTTTCCAAAGGTTAATGTAGGTTCAAGGTAGGACTGGATCTAATCAGAATCTGGGTTTATCTGCACGATATGATCATATTATCTACCTCCATTGCGGAACACCTCAGAAGGTATTTCATGGACTGAGCAGTTTCATCTAAGGATATATCGCAAGAAGTACCTTTTTGCTGCACGTCGGTTAAATATTTGGGCCACACGATCCAACTGAATCTGGAAAACGTGGCTGCCATCGCAAAACTTGCCGCCCGAACAAGGTGAAACAGCTGTGAAGAATGTTGCAGACTTGTAGTTGGTATAGAAAATTTATAAATAACGTCGCGAGCATTGCCAAACTATTAAGCTATCCCCCAAAATCAACTCGTCGTGGACCTGGGGACCGCCTCAGCAGGAATTATTTAAAGACTTGAAAAACGTCATCATATCGACGATTCTCCAGCAGGTGCAAAGAGACCAACCCTATGTACTAAGGACCTATGCCAGTTTTACATAATTTGAACAGTATTGGTGCAGGGAGAAAAATAAAGTTGAATACGGCAGTCGTCTCCTCATCAAAGCCGAGATGAACCACATCACTAGAGAGTGATAAGCGCTCACCGAGGTATGGACAGTCCAAAAGTGTCGAGGATACATAGAACACAAACTCACACTAATACTTACGGACCACTGCTCTCTTCGCTGGTTGATGTCATTTAAATCTCTCGGTATTTTTTTTAAATTAAAACTCGGTAGATACATTACCTTTTGTGTCCACAGTTTCATTCTCTAATTAGCTCTGCCATGACAAAGTACATCTTAAATTCCAGTTACAGCTCAATCTCACTATTGAGCATACCCCGTCGAAGGCGAACACTATTCTGTTTCCCAGAAGAGGAGCTCTAAGCCGCCCGTATCATCTTTGACTTATCCGTGAAATCTATCGCCGAGGTATGAGAAAAGCAGCTGACAGATAAAGAAGTTTGGAATATTTTGAAAAACTTTTAAACAGACTGTCCGAAGACAACTCGTCAATGGATAGCCCGTTTATATATAATAAATCAAGGGATATTTTACCCATATGGCACCGGAGATGAAACGGAGGAAATGCAGCTTACTATTCTCAGGCAAAAAAGAAAATGATTACTCAAGAGATCCCCGGACGACTCAGCTATAGGAGCAGAAAGAACCTTAAATAAGATACTTAGAAACAATATTTAATGATCAAGAATACTCTACAACGTTGCCGAATACGTGAAGCAATGTTAGGAGCGCCAAAAGTATAAAGCATCGAACCAGAAGTCGAAGTCCCAGGATTAGATTAGATTAGATGTTGTATGGGTGGCACCAGCGCCTATTCCACCGCGACATTTCCAGGTCTATTGTGGATCCCTGTTTATCTCAGATGACCAGCTCTAGCTTTGCCTCTTTGATTAGTCCTATTAGCTCTGCCAGAGGGGCTTGGATATAAGTCTCCGCGCTTGGGTTTGTAGTGCCTAGCTTTTGATATCTAATCCTTGCTAGACCCTCGCAGTGGCATAGGATGTGGAACGAGTCCTCTTCTTCCTCTAGGCAGAATCTGCATAATGCTTCTTCCACCATATTTTGCTCATATGTTCGTTGAGCTTGCAGTGTCTTGTTATCAGGCCTACTATTGTTTTGACCATTTTCCTGTCTTGGTTCAGGAGTTCGGTCGTGAATTTTGGCGATTGTTTCTTAAGGAACTGTTTCGCCTGTCTATGTCCTGGTGAGTTCGTCCACAAGGTATGGGCCTGTGTCTCCACCCATTTTTTTATGGATCGTTTGACTGCGGTTTTGGAGATTCCGCAAGAGAGTTCCGGGCCAATTACTGCTTTTGACGAGCCTTGTTTGGCCAATTCGTTTGCTATGTCATTCCCCGGATGTCCTCCGTGTCCTGGGACCCATGTGATTGTTACTTTTTTGTGACAGCCAAGTTGGTTAAGAGCGCGTATACAGTCCCACACTAGCTTAGATTCGACCTGTGTGGAGCTTAGTGCTCTTAGTAGCGCCTGGCTGTCGGAGAATATAGCAATTGACCTACTTTTGGTGTCTTGTCTTGCTATTTCTCTTGTGAAGAGCTATCGCCTCTGCTTGGAACACCTCTGCTCTTTGGTGAGACTGACAGAGATCTTTGTCTCGGGTTTTGTGCCGTATATACCTGCTCCTACCTCTTTGTCGGTCTTTGAGCCGTCCGTAAACCAGCATGATTCTGGTTTGGTAGGTTGGCCTTCGACCCAGTCCTCTCTTTGTCCCAGGAACTCCTCCAGATGTAGGATTTATGGCGAATGGTACCGGTCAACAAAGTGCTAAACTAAACATTAACCGTGTGCGACGACCACTGGGGTTATATAAAAAATATTAACTGTTTAATATTCAAATTGTTTACATTGGTACACATTGATTATTTTAAATTTGAATAAATTTGAATATTTGCGATATTTAATGTTTGTAGTTTTGATAACTAATTTTGCCCTAATCCTTTAAAGCCAAAATACTATAGATTAAGAAAACATTATTATTGCAGGAATGTGCTTCATAATGGGCATCATGCTGTACCCGATGTCTTGGGGCTCGGTAACTGAATTATGCGGAGAAGAGGCGTCACCATTTCATCCCGGAAATTGTTCCAACGGATCTGGACTTTGGCTTGGAGTATCGGCGACACTTTTAACGTTCGCTTCGGCATACTTATCCTCAACAGCACAAAAATCAACTAACACATACAAAGTCCAAGAGAAATTAAACGAAGGATACAAAGTTGTTTGCTTAATTTAACATAAATAATATGATTTAACATTATTACGCTTTAATGTGTACATAAATTACATAGCGAGTCACACTTAGTTTGTGTGATGACACTATAACTTCTTAAACTCTTATCGGAATCTATAAATCTATATAATTTTCTGATGTGATAGTTCCACTTTCCGGATAAAGTGGAACAATTTCATTTCATTTTTAAAGAATCATCGGGTGCATTAAATCGGTGAAATATTGATCATGTTGATATTAAACGTATAATCAAGGTTTTCATCAGCAATTTTAACTGCCACACTTATTCGAATAGTATTTTTATATTTATTGAATTAAATGTATTTGCGCACACACTGTGAAAAGAAGCGTCTTCAATTTCAGAGGTGTACAAGGTTAGGTTGAAAATATGTCTAGGGCTAACCTGTTTCTGATGCTATTTCAAAAATGATGTCAAGGCTAGAGAAATTAAAATATTGCTTCAGAACAAAAAGAGAGAAACAATGTTGTGCTCCTCTGGAGAATATATTTTTGTACACTACGTGATAAAATTACATTCAATTAAATTCTATTCCATTGTGCAATCAAGAACTTATCTCATTTTATTATAAGGCAAGAGAGTGCCTTAATAGTTTTTAGAGTGAAATAAATTTAAATCGTATTTAATATATGTACTTTTATACATTTTTAAAATAAAATAATAAATTGAATTTTCTTAATTTTTAATACCCACATTTATGTTCATAGAAAGATGCAGATTTGTAACACGGTCCTACATTAATGTTTTTCTTGCATTCACTTTAATTTTCAACATCGAACACGGCACAAACAAACGCCATAAATTTAACAGATAACAGATTTCGAATACTACATCATAAAGTGCAATGTATAATAACATGGGGCTCAATGGGAATCTTGCCCTTTTTAACTCTTCCATACTTAAATCATCTTTCCCATCGAAGATCCTTTTGGCTTCCTACACCCTTTATCAAACCACAAACCATTCTTCCACTCCTTCTCGTCATCGCCTGTTTCACCCTGTCTCCCATCTGTTCCACTGTTACCACCTTTTAAAAATTCATCTCTTTAATTTTGTCTTTTTATATTCTTTTGTCCTGACCAACACCAGTCCAGACGTGCAGTATTGATTGTTTCTTCTCCCTTCCCTCTAAGCTTCACCGTTATGGGAAAACGATCAGATCCACACATGTCTTCCAGCATAAATTCCCTCACGTCATCTCTGATATCATCAGTCACCAGTACATTATCTATTACTGAGATCCCCTTTGGCCCTAGATATGTCATCCCCCCCCCAATCCTCTTCCGTCGATCCATTCAGCACAAACCCTGCTCGTCAGCCCACTTGATTGGTCCATTCTACCCCTTCTTTACTTGTCGTCCCATCTTTCGACCTTCTCCCTCTTCTTTGTCGTCCTTCTTGTGTCTTGGTTCGCAGTTTTCACGTTCCAGAATCAAATTTCCTGTTTGCTCTTTGTGGAGCGTGCGGTAATGGATCAAACACAAAAGGGGTTTTAAAGTCGATTTATTTACTATTTACATACGTACAAGAGAGGTCGGTTCTGTGTGTGCTCTGGCGCACTTTGTAACCGGGCATTCTCTACAGGTGCTTTCCTTTCCAAAATGACATCGTTACTGCATTTCCTATCCTCTCGCTCCCTGTCTCCTCTTTTACCTCTTCCAATTCCATTCGCACTCCAGTTATGATTCCCCATTTTGCTCTTCCCTTTGCATGATTCTTTGTCACACCTCTACATTTCCATCTACATACCATTGGAAACTTGAGCTTTACCCACTCCCATTCCTTTTCATCTATCCATGTCTCGATTAGACCCTACATATCCTTCTCCTTTATCTATTCCTCTAACTTATTATACCACAGACCCTCTTCCAATTCCTTCTTTAATCCTGCGACGTTTCAAAACTCTTTTTTTCCTTATTTCCTTTTTTATCGCCCTTCTTCCTCGCATCTCTCTGGTGAGGCTCTATTTTGTTGTACCCCACTACCGTTAATGTTCCCCCAACCCCGTTCCCTCCTTTATCCCCAGTTTCCCATTCCCTTACTAGTTCCCTCCCCGACTTCTACTAGTTCAAGGTCATTCTTTGATTTATTCCATTTCCATACTATCCCATTTATTACTATTTTTTAACGAGACACCCCCTTTCTCTTTCTACTCTTGCCCTTTCCTTTATATGTTTTTGAATTCTCTTTTCTTCATTTGTCACGTCGTCATTAATGTAAATCCTTTCGTGCGCATTCCTTAACTTCTTCTTAATCGTCATTATTTTTACTTTATCCTCTCTCGGCCTGAGTTTCATAACTACAGTCATTCCCTCCCTATCAATGCTGAAACTCTCCTGACTTCAAGTTTCAAGGCTTCTATTCCTTTTGATGTTATTTCTCTTTTCCTTTTTTTTTCAATTTGGTCTTATTTTACCCTGAAGCATTTCTTTTTCTTGCCTCCAAAGCTCTCTTATCCTCATAAGTTCTTCTCGCCACATTTCCCTGGCTTTTTGCATTTTTTCCCTCCAATCGTCAATTTTACGCTTATCTGCGTTTTCAACCGGCAGCTTATTTGTCAAGGATAGAGATCCCTTCAGATGCATTCTTCCTCATGCTTCTTCTATCCTTCCACCTCCTTCTTGTCCTTCTGTCTGTTTTTTCCACCCATACTTAAATGGGATGTTAGGTAGGCATGTGAGTATATATATATATGTATACATGGTATAGTGCGATGCATGTGTGAGGTTGATAGTATTGTATGCAGCAGAAATTTGGGGAGTAAGTGGTCATTTGAAATTGGAAAGGGTTCAAATGCAGTATTTGAAAGCTATATTAGGGCTGAAGAGGTCCACACCGAACCATATAGTGCAGCAGGGGTGCTAGAGAAAGTCGGTAGAGAATGTGGCATGGGGGAGAGGATAGAGAGCGAGGTGGCTGAAAGGTTACGAGAGGTTGAGTTGCAGGAGAGGCAGGCTAAAATTCAGAAAAGTAGCTGCAACCCGACCTACCAAGAACTGCAAGTGTTCACAGGACTGCCGCTCTACTTCAAAAAGTTAAACATTTCTGTTGTGACTTGGCGTATTTCATCCCAAATACATTGCTTAAGGTCGTACAATGCCGCAATGTGTTAGCCATGAAATACACACCAGAAATGTTAAAAAAAACATTAGAGATCCATGTTGTCATCGATTTGCACTTTGCCAAGAAAGAAATAGTGCCCATTTTGAACATTTGTTGAATTAAATAATATTCAAGTTATAAATGTGTTGTATTCCTTGCGAAGATCTTTCAAACGAGGTGTCACTTGACATACTTTTCCATTTGAAAAAAAAAGGTCGGAGGTGGGTGGGCACTTCGATAAACAGATAAACAAACTGCATATACATAAAAATGAGGGCAAGAAACAACAATATAGTCCATCCGTTGGATCTTCCGTCCTACGTCACAAACTATCGCTTCAAAAAACGACGAAAGTTTTACAGTGCGTTCTTTTTCTAACGCTTTTGGTTTACTTTATCAGACTGAATGTTTTCTCGAAGCGATATTTTGTGACGTAGGACGGAAGATCCAACGGATGGACTTTACCTAACGTGTTTTTGGATTTTTTTTTGCAAAAATCGCTTATATCGAAGTTTTGAATTTTATTTCACTTAAAGTTTCCACCCTGTATAGGGAAAGTAAAAAAGATGTAAAATCCATCAACAATTAGTAATTAAAGTTATCATGTATGAGTAGGGTCGTTGGGGGGCCTCTAACCTACCCTCCAATCAGTAAAACATAAGCAAGGGTTTTAAGTAAACGTTGTAAAACGTTAATAAACATAACATTATTGCAAAATTTAATTGATTTATTCAAACAAATTGTTCAAATAATTTTTTATGTTTTGCTGATTGGAGAGTGGGATAGAGGTCACCACCCTACATATACATATGAACTTTAATTCCTTATCGTCTTGCGAAAAAGGTAAAATTTTTGAGTGATTAAAACACAAAATAATTGCATTTTTTAATTGATGTATTCATACAAATATCTCAAATAATTTTTGATGATGTTTTATTTATTTTTATTTATTTATTTTACTTACTTTACAAGTTCTATTAAAAAAATACATACAAATACACAAACAGATACACTAACTTAAAAATTTGAAACATAGAACTTGAAGGCGGAGTTCACGTGTACTCGTGTTCTTCCACTCGACCCAATCATGCTGTTGGTAACTGGTGATGATAACATCGAATAATTCTGACTGCTGAGGCAATATTTTGGCCGTATGTGGCATATTTAGGTCAAATTACTGTAGACCTTATTTTATACGTTATGTCAATTTGACATTTTTTTTATTGACTGGAGGGTGAGCTAGAGGCCACCCACCCACCCTACATATACATATTATCTTTAATTACTGATCACCTCGCGGTTTGCAATAACTTTAATTATAAAATATTGAATAAAATAAAATTGACAAAGTAAAATTTTTGAGTGTGCAAATTAATAAAAATTGTATACATGATACGTGGAAAGGCTTTAAATCAAGCTTAAATAAGATCCCACCCTCCAATCAGTAAAACATAAGCGAGAGTTTTAATTAAAAATTGTAAAATATAAACACAAAATAATTGCAATTTTTAGAGATTTATTCATACAAATTTTTAGATGTTCTCTATGGGGATCTCAGAAACTATAAGAGATATAAAACGGTTAAATGGGGAAAGAAGGTTAGTTACAAGAGACGAATAAAAATGCACTTTCAAGGTTTTCAAAAAAGTCAAGGGTAGTAGGTATTTTGAAAAAACTAAAAAGTGTTTTTTAAAATCAATATATCTCGGTTATTATAGACAAAGTTGTAGATAATTTTATGCAGATTAATAAAATAGATTTAGAAAAAATTTATTTTCCAAAATATGATGCAAACTTACATTTTTTTAATGGAAACCATTGTTGGCTATGACCTCATTCGATATAATATGTTTTTTCTCTTTAATGATAAAAACTAAATAAAAAAACATATTTTATTTTTTGTGAGAAAACGGTACAAAATATCCAATATTATTAAGAGACAAAAAAGTTTTTAAATTAAATGACCTTTCAAGTAGTGTTTTTTTAGTTTTTATTGGATGCACCAATAAAAAATATTTTAGATTTTAAGTGGTTGTACTACTGTTTTTTATACTTCCTGTCAATCACTAATGGCCATAATAACTGAAATGATGTATTATATTATGGTAGTTATTAATAATAAATTTCATTCAAATCGAATAAAGCGTTAAATTGTTATAAACAAAAGAAATACATTTTTTTGGAACTTTGAAGACAAATTCCGGCTTAACCGTAAACTTTTGGATATAGATAAGTTGTGTTAAATCATCATATTTTGACCCCAGGAATCTGTGGTTCAGCCATTTCCCCATATTAACGGGGACCCTGTATATATGTCAAATACTTTATTTCAATGAAGTAAATTTTGAGAACCACTGATTACTTTGCAATTATAACATACAATTTACTGCAGGAAATTATTCTTATAATCGCAACTGAAGTAAAATGCTTTCTTATAAATTATACACAACTGAAACAGTGAAATGTATGAATTTTCAATATTTACATTCAGCTACTAGCATTTCACGACTAACTTCAAGCGTGTTACCGTTCGGCCCCACTTAACTAGAACCACTACCTTTTACCTGGCAGTGTAAAAATAAACAAACATTGCGTTGCGTTTGTACGTGCTGCGAACGTAGGAATTTGATTAAATTCCAAAAATAATCTTCCGCAATGGGTTAGATATACCCCGGTACCGCCTCTGCCCGCAAAATGGCCACCGGCCGCTTACGTCAAGCCAACGAATCTTTTAGGTTAGGTGTTTTTCGTATATTTTGGGTCCCAATTTGGTTATTATTGAATTATGTAAATAGTTAGGAGTACGCAAAGTCGTGGAAGAAGTCGGGAACATGTCGCAGATAATGATGATAATTGCCGCCGCTCACTTGGTGTACTGCCCCTTCACAAAAGTCGAAGAGAGCTTCAACCTGCAGGCCATGCACGACATATTATATCATAGGTTCAACTTGACAGAAGTGAGTAAACATACTGATAAAATACAGATCATTATAATTTAGATTGTTGTTTTACCTATTTTCATCTTTTATTCGGGACCATATGTAATTGTTATGATGAGTGTTACTAAATCCTTTTCAGTACGACCACCTGGAATTTCCAGGTGTGGTTCCGCGTACTTTCCTGGGGCCTCTTTTCATATCGATTTTAGTGTCACCGGTTGTGGCCGTGCTGCAGTACCTGAATTTGAGTAAATTCTGGACACAGTATTTAGGTAATTTAAATAGAAATATAATATAACTGCTAGTGTAGCAAATATAAAGGCAAGAATTTACTTTAACAGTTCTTTATTGGTACGTTTAGCTACTGAAACTTAATTAAAAATAAGGTTATTATTGTTATTATTCAACATGCATATCGTCAAAATAAACAATGGAAATATAATTAATTAGAATAAAGTTTGGAAAGATTAATGATTTTTTCATTAGGTGTATAAATGAATAATCCAAATTATTTTAAACAGTGAAGAAATTAATTTGAAAATCAATTAATTTTCCTGTTCTTTTGCATTTGACATATTGTGATTAGTGATCCTAGAGAGCCTAACATAACTTTTAAAAGTATTCGGTTAAGTACAGTCGAAAATGCCAAAGTGCATTTCCGATACTGCATTCTTTATAAATTTTAAACAAGGAAAACATCTGCAAGAGTGTGCAAATTAATTTGTTTCTCAGTAAAGATTTTGTATCGTGTGAAATTTGGTTTAATCGGTGGTGATTTCTGACTGAACAAAAGAAAAAGAACACCCTGGAGGCAGTAGAAAGTGTGACAGAGATGAGTTGGAGAAGATGCACATTGAAAATTTGGCAGCAATTGATTTCCGAATGCCTACATGATATAGGGAAGATCCAGAAAGATAGATAATGGGTTCTGCATAAACTGACTGGAACTAGAAAAGCGATGAGAAATGGATACTTTATGACAATCTGAAACCCAGAAAGTTATGGCTAATCTCTGCAATGTGTGAATCAGTTACTGTGTACGGCTACTAACGTCAATTAATTCGCTTGAATCAAGAATTGGAATGAAAACAGCCCTATACTGGCAAAGGAACGCCTATTGAAATTGTTGCATGATAACACCAGGCCACAAATTACTTGCAATACGAAAGACATTATAATCAATCTTCGCTGGGATGTCTTGCAGTCACTAGACATTGCTCCATCCGATTACTACTTATTTCAGTAGATGCAACACTTCTTGTCCAATATGCATTCCCAATCAGTGGATGAGATCTGAAAATAGCTTAAAAACTTTATCATGTCCAAAAATGTCACATTTTTCCAAGATGGAATTCATCAGCTAATAATTGTAATAATAATAAATAATATTTCTTCAGCACTTCAGCTATTTAAAAATAAGTTATAAAATTCTAAAGCTGCCTGAAAGATGGCTTCAGGTCATAGAAAGCAACAGTGAATGCTTTGATTAAACAATTTAAATTACTTTCTTTTAAAATTAACCTTGAATGTAACTGAAAAAATTTGATTATTCATTTCTACACCTAATGTCTAAAATAAAATTTAAAAACTGGTAGTTCAAGATAAGCGCAATGACAAAATTACAATTGTGATATTTGCTGTAAACATAAGAATATGTTTTTATGGGCTACTAAATAAAAATAGAGAAAAAAATAATTACCTTAAATAAAAAACTATTCTAATCATCAGATTTCATAGTTTAAAATATTCTTCACTTTTTGAGATAGCATTTTTGTTTATTTATTTATTAATAGCAATAATCTCAACAAATCTTTATGCAAAGTTTAAAATATCCTTTTCTTCACTGTTTTATTTAAATATTATATGTATATTTCAAACACGATGTGTTCATTATCAATAGTTAGTTAAACTGACATTGTTTTCATTTGGAAAAATTTATTAAACTCAGTTAATAATAATTACTCTTCAAGTACTCAAACATCCTAACAAAAATCTTTATGCAATATTTTTTTTATAAGTTGTTTGTATGTCAGTTATTACAGTAATGTTTTGGGCTTAATTTCTAACCCATTTCCTACCAAGGTATTAATCGTGAAAAAAATCACCAATATAAGTTAAATGAAATGTGTTACATAAAAAATTAATGCTAGTTTTCAAAAATTTGTTTGGTGTGAAAATGAACTACTTTCATAATGCTTTAATTTTTATTACATTCAATAAATCATTTACATTTAATTTAATTTAAACTATTCATTATAGGCTTTTATAATAACATAAATGATACTTAAAAAACATGAATTTTTCTGGTGAGAAATACATGAATATAAAAAAAAATATTTGTCGTAAAATTAAAACTCTTAATGAGAATGTCAGCAGGCATTTCATTGGTTTGAAGATGTTTGATATTTACAAAATTGTTGCCTTTCTGGCAAAGTGATACCTTATATCGATGTGTTTGGCTCATTTGTGGAATGAGGGATTAACACACAACATTTGTGCACTCTGGTTATCATTAAAGATCGTTATACAGGGTGTCCCGTTAATGCGGGGAAATGGCTGGACCATAGATTCCTGGGGTCAAAATATGATGATTTAACACAACTTATCTATATCCAAAAATTTACGGTTAAGTCGGAATTTGTCTTCAAAGTTTCAAATTTTTTTATTTCGTTTGTTTATAACAATTGAACGCTTTATTTGATTTGAATGAAATTAATTATTAATAACTACCTTAGTATAATACATCATTTAAGTTATTATGGACATTAGTGATTAACAGGAAATATAGAAAACAGTAGTACCACCACTTAAAAACTGAAATATTTTTTTATTAGTGCATCTAGGAAAAACTAAAAAAAAACTGCTTAAAAGAGAATTTGATTTTAAAACTTTTTTGTCTCTTAATAAAATTTAATGTCTTGTACGGTTTTCGCACAAAAAAATAAAATATATTTTTTTTTATCTAGTAAAAACAAAATGTAGTTTTCCATCAAATCGAAAATATATGTTTTTCGTGGCCGTCTTTGTTTAAAAAATGTAAATTATGTAAAATAATAATTACTGAGTGTCTTTAAATCATCTATTGTTAACTTTATTATAGTTCATAAATATTCACATTTGCAGCAAACAGATTTCTTGCTTGTATTAGGATTTTGCGAAGAAAATTGTTTAAAAAGTGTTAGATGTTGTTTTGATTTATTGTATCAATTGTTATTATTTAATTTTTATTCAATTGAATAAGTTGATTTACTTATTAATGAGTGCAAATCTGCATACTATATTCATATTTTATTTTTTTGTGCCAAAACCGTAAAAGATATCAAATATTATTAAGATACAAAAAAGTTTTATTGGTATTTCAAGAAATATTTTTTTTTAGCTTTTATTGGATGCACCAATAAAAACATATTTTAGTTTTTAAGTGGTGGTCTACTGTTTTTTATACTTCCGGTCGATCACTAATGACCATAATAATTAAAATGATGTATTATAAAAAAAAAATTTTGAAACTTTGAAGACAAATTCCGGCTTAACCATAAATTTTTGGATATAGATAAGTTGTGTTAAATCATCATATTTTGACCCCAGGAATATATGGTCCAGCTATTTCCCCACATTAATGGGACACCCTGTATATTCAGCATTTCCTACAAATTCTTCGAACACATTGTACAGATAAATAGCTTCCTTAGAAGGCTCCAATGTCGCCATGTATTCAACCTCATTAGTAGAGAGAGCTACTGATTGTTGCTTCTTACATTCCTACAATACTAAGGAATTTTAATGTTTAAAACAGAAACTTGTAAAAGATTTTCGATCATTTATATCCGCAGCCCAATCTGCATCTATGAAATCTTCAAATTTTAGGATTTTTGTCTTCGTAAACGTTAGACCATAGTTCTTAGTACATTTTAAATAGTGTAAAATTCTTTACTCAAAATACCAATGTGACTCATCGAAACAATTATTAAACTGACTTAAATAACTAACACAAAAGAAATTTATGGTTTCATAAGCACATCTAAGTTCATCAATCCTCCTATTAATTGTTGATATGGAAGTTCAATATCGTTTTTTACCTCACTTTTGATTAGTTATTTTCCATAGGTGTGCTTATGGGTTTACATTCCATCATATTAAAACATGATAACAGTTTATCTATGTATTGTTCTTGATCTAAAGTTATTAACATATTACTCTGATCAATTTGAATTCTTAGACCCAAACATTGTTTCATTTGATCTAGGTCTTTTATTTTGAATTTCAAATCCAGTTTCCTTTTTAAAAAACTTGTTTCGGTGCCAGAATCCGAGAAAACGAAAAAATCGTGAACATACAATGCCACAACGGTTTTACAATTATCTCTATATTTCAAATAAACACATGGTTCATATTCTGATGTTTAATAAACTAGTTCAGTTAAAACATTCGTTTCTTTTTCATTCCACACCCTTGAAGTCTTCTTTAACCATAAATGGCTTTCTTTAACTTGAGAACCTGATTTTTGTTAATTAAACCTTTAAGACCTTCTGGCCATGTCATGAAAACTGTCTCAGAAAAGCTGTTGTTACATCGAAGAGGTTTGTTTTCAAATCTAGATTTTGTGTATAAGCTTTAGCCACTAATCGAGCTTTGTATCGCATCAATCAAACTTTTTCTTGAATACCCATTTGCACTTTGCAGGCGTAGTACTTTCTGGTCATTCCACTACTTCCCAGGCATCATTTTCTTCAAAGGATGCCAGTTAGGTGTCAATTGCCTCTTTCTATTTATCACTGTCCGGTCTTGATAATGCATCACATATGCTCAACGGAACATCCTCCATGCTGATATCTGTTTTACATGCATATGTTACGTAGTCATCAAATTTTGTTTGTTTTTTTTTGTCTCCTGGATTTTCTTGTTGCTTCCGTTTCGTCAGTAATTCCATTTAATCCTTCCTGCGGAGTTGAACTGTCCATGTCATCAAGTCTTCTTGTGGATAATTTTCACTGGAGCCTCCTGAAAACAATTATTTTTCCTCCATGATTGCTGCTGTTTTCAGTCACTGCAGGTAATATTTCTTCACAACTCTCATTTTCCAAGGTTAAATTACAAGAGCCTGCTCTTTCTGATGTCCTTTCATTTGCTATGAGATCACGGCTTGTGACAATTGACTTTGTTATTGGATCAAATATCCTGCAACCCTTTATATTTTCACAAAAACCGATTAATATCATTCTCTTTGATTTTTTGTCAACTAACCGCCGTTTTTCAGTAGGTATCAACATCATAACCTCGGTTCCAAAAATTTTAAGATTACTTACATCAGGTTGTTTTTGCCACCATAATTCATAAAGTGTTCTTTAGACCCGACACAATTGACCTATTTCTGGGGTATGCAGCTGTATTTACAGCTTTAGCTTGGAAGGTTCGAGTCTTGCATCAAAAAGCAAGCAACAAGCTTTTTCTACTAGTGTCCGATTCATTCTTACACATATATCACTCTGTTGAGGTGTTTGGGTGTTCGCCTTTTGACGAATAATTAAAAACTTTTCAAATGATAAACTACAAAATTCGCCTCCATTATCAATTCTAAGCGTTTTCAGCCATTATTTTAAATCTCTTAAAATAACCAAGTGTTTTATTCTTTGAACCACCTAGCGAGTTAATCTCCATTGGCCCCCACACATCAGCATGAATGACTTCTAATAACTGTGTGGTACATGACCCTATACAATTAAAAGCTATTCTGCATTGTATTCTTTCCAAACACTCTACAATTTTGCTTATTACTAAGTTACCTTGATAATCCATGCCACTAACCACATTAATTGTAAGTAAGAGGTTTTTGTAATTTGTGTGACCGAATCACCTATGCTATTTTTTTTAGTCCACTGCAGCTGCCACAAAATGTTTCTCTATCGGTTTGTTTAGATTTAATTTGTACATGTTATTTCTTAAATTTATTTGCACTATTTAAAATTTGACAACCATTTTCATTAAAAATGACATGGTTTCCATTTTTAACTAACTGTCCAACTGATAATAAGTTGGTTGTGAGTTCGGGCATACATAGAAAGTCCTTTACAGTAATGTTGATTAACTCTTTGTCAACAACGGTTGTAATATTCACTTGTCCCAAGTACTTAACCACTAGTTTTTCATTGTTTGCAACAGTTATTTATTTGATATTCGATTCACGTTTATTTCTCATCCAACACTCGTTTGATGTTACATGGTTACTCGCAGCCGAATCAATATACCAATCAGTGTTGTCAAAATCACCATTAAGAAAAATCACACTAATAGCCTTAGTTTCCTATTCTTAGTTTGTTTGTTACTTGTTTTGGAAATGTCCTTTTTGTTTACATTTATAACAGGTTATGTCATTCCTCCTTTTATTCTTATTTGTACCTGTACTGCCATCACTTGGTTTCCTTATCTTGCTTGCAAAGGCACCAACTGCATCAATTGCACTGCCATTTGTTTCCATGCCAAGTAACTTCCTTTTGATTTGGTCAGTGGTCACTGCAATCTCCGAGCGTTCAATGGCCATTATCATCTGCGCAAAACGCTCTATCATGCCCGTCAAAAGGAGTGAGCCGATCCATTCTTCATTAACCTTGAATCCTGTTCTGTCCAATTTTCTGGATGTTTCGATTACTCGCGTCAGGTATGTTTCTTAATTGAAACACAGTTATATTCCTTTCTTCACTTTTTATTTTTCATTTGCAAAATGTACATTTCGGCCACTATGTACACATTATCAATAGCTTACTGGATACAAACAAACATGTGTCTACAATTTATATCTAGATATATTAGAAGGAAAAGCCTAAAAGTAATTACACTAGAAAAACAAGCGGTATCTGGAACGTGGGGATTAAGGATTATTCGGTATCTGCCTAGGGAGGGTTTACAGTAGGGTTAGTGTGGATTTATACAGGTAATAAATTCAATAGAGGGTTCGTTAATTCGAAATTAAGTAATTCGTACTTGTTTCAACTCATTTCTCTAGCTTCCAATATGTTTAATTGATAACTACTCGATTCTTTTAATAATTTAACGTTATTTATTGTAAATTTATAACCTGTTGTTAAAGTATGATGAGCAATTGCTGACTTGCCAGGGTTTTGGCTTTTAATGTGGTACATGTGTTCTTTGAATCTTTCATGTACGTTTCTTTTTGTCTGGCCTATGTATAATTTATTACAATGATTGCAATTTACCGAGTAAATTGGTCGTGTTTTGTAAATGTATAGCCTAATAACAATTTAAGTTTTAAATTGTATCTTTTGAAAATTTTATTTAAATGCTGATTAATTTTAGGTTCCTGAATTATTTTTATATATTTTTTATTGTTATCTGATTCAAAAATAGGTTTTAAACTAGTTGTGGATTGAATTGTATGTTGTCTAATGTGTCTATTTATTAGTTTTTGAATGATCCTATTATTGTATCCTAAAGATTTGGCAATTTTCGATTTAAAGTTGAATTCTTTGTTTCTATTTTATTCTGAAATTGGAAGATTTACTGCTCTGTAAATCATACTATTAAAGGACGCCAATTGATGTCTATATGGACTGTGTGGGCTAGCATGTATATAGTTAAAAGTGTGTGTGTGTGTTTTCTGAAAATATTGAATTCTAGTTTGTCTTTGTTTCTAATTACTAATACGTCTAAGAAGGGGAATTGGCTATCTTATTCAAATTTATATGTAAAATTAATGCTAGGGTATAGGTTGTTCAGGTTATTGATAAAATTTGTGACATTTGAATCTTGTTTTAATGATGGGAAAAATATCGTCTACGTTTAATCCAAATTCTTGGGAATAAAGTTGTTTTGGCTAGGTTTTCTAAATGGTTCATGAAAATGTTAGCTAAGAATGGTGAAAGTGGATTGCCCATTGCGGTACCGAATGTTTGTTTGTAAAATTTTCCGTTAAATTCAAATGCATTATATTCTATTACCATTTCGGCGAGTTGTAATAATGTAATTATCTATTTTATCGGTCGGGATGAAATTTTAAACTAGTAAGTCTTTTAAAATATTTAAAGTTATATCAATAGGTATACTGGGAATCAGTGACTCTATATCAAAAGAAATTAATTGTTCGTTTTGTTGAATGTTTATGTTGTTAAGTTTGTTTGTGAATTCAAATTAATTTTTAGCGGAAAAATCATTGTTAATTTTTAATTGTTGAAATTCGTGAACTAGCCATTTCGCGATATTGTATGTCGGTGAGTTAATGTTTGAGACTATAGGTCTATATTTATTTCCCGGTTTATGAATCTTAGGTAGACAATTCCGTGAAGTAATGCCAGACGGCGGTTCCGCGGGATGTCAGGGCGACTTGGGGAGGTGGTTTTTAGTGGGTATACCAGTATAGTTCTGGGGACTCCCAGCCTCTCTGTATATAAAAGATTTTCCACCTCCCAGGCACAAAAAAAAGGTAGACAATTCAATTTCGGTAGTTTCGGATTACTGATTTTTAATCTAAAGGCGGGTTGTTTATCAATTAACGTATGTTACTGTTGAACTACATTTCTTATAGCGCATAGAGATTAAATTCCACAGGAGAGCAATTTTCCTTGTAAATCCACTATATTTATAAATTTTCTTCAAAGTACCCCACACATCTTTGCACGATTGTTTGTCTCTGATATGCACGAAAATTGATGTATCCAACGTTAAAATTAACTTTGCTTTTACTTTGGCTAATGTAACTACTACATCTGTTGCTATACCGTCTAGACATTCAGTCGGTCCTTCGAAAACGAAAACGTTTCAACGGCAAAACACCACTCCGTATAATTTTCACGACCGAGCAGTCTGGGTACACTGCTGAGGTAGTTAAAATCCCTTTCATTCACTCACATTCCCTCGCCATCAGACCGATATTGTCCGCGTAGCCAGCGTCCATACCTTTCTCTTCCCTATCACCATCCCTCCGGCCTGCCCTTTTCTCAATACTTCCTCTTATATATGTATTAAAGAGCAATGGGCTCATCGGAAAACCCTGCCTCGGGCCCTTCCGAAATCTTCCCTCCCACCTTCGCTACACACCACGTTTCTTCATACATTCTCCTTACAAATTCAACTGTTTCTCCACTCTCGCCCCCTTTTCTCAGTCGCTCTATCATCCTCTCATCAGATCCAAGAACACCGCTAGCATATTCTCTTTCCCTTCTAAAACTAGTTCCACTGACCTAGCCAGGATAAAAATCTGGTCCCTCTTTCTCGTGCTCTTCTTAAAACCCATCTGGGTCTCTGTCACTATATTCCTCTCCTCTGCCTCCTCCTCGAGCCCCATCTCCACTATCATCATTGCAATTTTACAGCCTGTATTCATCACAGTTATTCCCTGTAATTCTCCACCTCCTCTACATTACCCTTGTGTATAGGACATATCACTCCAACCTTCCACGATTTCGGAATATTTTCATCTCCTCTCCAGATTCGGTTCATCTTCTCCTTCCTTCCCTTCCTATTTCTTTTCACATTTCTGCTTTAGTCCATCCTGTACTGCCGCTTTCCCTTTTTAACTCCTCCAAAGCTCCCTTCACCACCCCTCCTAGAAATCTGCTACTTCCCACTTTGCTCCTACCGCTACCTCCACTGGTCTTCCACTCTCTTACATTTCTCTGTCTACTCCTTTTGACTAATTAATTAACTGTCTGTTGTTAAAATCAAAATAACTTTGATATATACATATTTTGACTAGTTTTTCAATTCTAATTTCTAAGATGTAATGTGGCGTGTATTGATAAATAAATTATCAAGGATTTTTAAAAATTCTTTTATTACACCTTAAATGATAGTAGTATTCATTTTGCATTTGTTGGAATTTCTATTACTTTTAGTGCTTTAACTAAGCCATAGATTTTTTAAATTGAATATTCTAGTTTGAAATCAATAAGTTCTTTGGAGACTAAACTTTTCATAGGAATTTTGTCTTTATGCAGTTTTGGTCTTCGATATAAAATCAAGGTGGTTGTTTTTGCGAATAAGTTCTGAGAATGTTTTAAGGTTGTAAGTTGTTGTTGATATATTTGTGTGGGATTATGTTTAATTGGACTTACATTATTAGAATCTCCATTTTTTCAAGATATTCATTTTTGCGCAATAATGGTATAACTGCCTTCATGACTGATATACAGGGTTAGTTTTTTTTAGATATTCTCTATGAGAATCTCGGAAACTATAAGAGATTGAAAAACGGTTAAATGGGGAAAGAAGTATAGATTTACGAGGCGAATAAAATTCTACTTTCAAAGTTTTCAAAAAAGTGTCATTTTTTCAAATCAATATATATCGGTTATTATAACAGATAAAAAAAACTGTAAAAGACAAAGTTTTAGATAATTTTATGCAAATTTTTATTGCCATTGTTTTTCGAGATATGACGCAAACTTACTTATTTTTTCCAAGTGGAATTTTATTCGTCTCGTAAATCTACACATCTTTCCCCATTTAATCGTTTTTCTATCTTTTATAGTTTCCCCATAGAGAACATCTAAAAAAACGCACCCTGTATTTTCATCTGTTAATTTTTTTTACTTGTTGAAATTTATTATCACTCATATACTTTTTTAGTATTTCTACCCTAGCCTCTTCAGAAAACCAATACACATTTACTTGAGGTAATTTAGAAAACAACATAACTCTAATCAAATTTTATAGATCAAAATAATGAAATTAAAAGGAATGGTTAATTCGCATGTCACTATTTATTCCGAGATTTATGAAATGTTTCCAGTAGTTCGTTTATGCACCAACAAATTTTTGGCAAGAGAAAAATATCAAATGCTTGCAAATATTATAAATTATACAAATGTATCTACATTATATAAACTGACATACTTTTACAAAATCGATTTTGTGAATAGTAAATTTTCAATTACATTTTATATCTATAGTCTGTTGGATCTTTCGTCGTACGTCACAAATTATCATTTCGAGAAACGACGCAAAAACATTCAGTCTGATAATGTAAACCAAATGCGGTAGAAAAAGAACGCACTATAAAACTTTCGTCGTTTTTTGAAGCGATAGTTTCTGACGTACGACGAAAGATCCAACGAACTAAAACTATATGTTAAATTACACACATTTCAATTTCCATTTCATCGACTATAAATGTACATTTTAGGAATACAAAACACATATTCGGTATCTTGTTTAAACTTTACTATGTTAAACTTGTAATACAAAGAATACAATACAATATTAAATAATAAAAAAAACTTATAAAAATGAATAAATTAAATTCATTAAGTATATTTTTAATTGTGCGAAAAGGACCAGTGGAAGGAAATGGGTTAAAATACTTTTTTCATGATAAGAAGATTTTTGTACTATTTGGTAAAAACTTTTTCATTTTTTTCATTCTTCTTTTAATATTGTAGCTGATAATAGAGATTTTGAAATATTGAAGTCATTTCAAAATATGTGAAATTTTATTTTTGAGATAAAGCCAATAAGCTGATTCATTTAAAGTTCTTTTTTATCTAAAAATATATTGAGTGTAAGTAACCATCCTAATTTGAGTAGTAAAACATATTTAAAATATCATCGTAAAAATATTTGAGTATCACTTAGAGTTTAATGGATATTTCTGCATCAATGATTGTGAAAATGTATATTTGTGATATCACTATAGAAACAGTGCATAAGACATTAAGGGCTGATTAAAATTGCATATTTTGTTTTTTAGTTATAACCCGAATTTCGTGTAACAAAAGCACTTGATTCAGGAATCATTGATTCTTTTATAAAAATCTCTGGATATAAGATTATGTTTTTATTGGTAATTTGATAATCTCTTTTACAAAAAATTGAAACATGTTGCAGTGTTCGACATTGAATAGTAAAACCCTAAAATGTGTGTTATATTTATGTTTTTTTTTAAACAAGATAAGCAAAATTTAATAGTGTATTTACATATTTTTTATGTTTGTAGTGAGGGCTGCGCTAGCCTGCACAGTAATAGGTTCCTATAATGTGCTCATGAAAAGCTTACAAAAGACGTTTGGGGCACAGTGGTTACAATGGTTCATTGCTATTACAGTCACCCAGAGTCATTTCATGTTTTACCTCAGTCGGCCCCTTCCCAATGTGTTCGCTTTACCTTTAGGTAATGTAACGTTTTTATTTTAAATTTTAATCACGTCTTGATATAAATGTATAAAATACATTATTATTATATTTCAGTTTTAATTGCGCTGAGTGGTTGGCTCAATAATGATAACAAGAGGTTCGTTCTCTTCTCGGGGGCTGCAATCATCATCTTCAGGGCAGAGCTGGTTCTTTTCCTAGGCCCATTGCTGCTGTACGATTTATTCTACAAGAGGATAACACTGAAACAGTATGTCTGTAGTTAATGAGTATTAGAATACATGGAGTTTTTATTAAATTAGTTTGTACCAATCATATATTTCATTTCAGATTGTTTCAATTAGCTATACCAGGAGGAATTAGTTTCTTACTGGTTTCAGTGGTGGTCGATTCAATATTTTGGAATCGGCCGCTATGGCCTGAGGGAGAGGTGCTCTGGTTCAATACCATAATGAATAGGAGTTCAGACTATGGAGTATCCTTTGTTAAAATAATTTGTCTGATTTAAAATTTATTTTATTAGGATTATTTCCTTAATTATTATTAGACATCTCCCTTTTTGTGGTATTTTTATTCAGCTGTACCCAGAGGCATGGCCGCCTCAGTGTTTCTGGTGCCTATAGGGCTTGTACTTGATGCTCGAGCTAGGAAGTTGTTTATGGCGGCAGTAATTTTTGTACTTTTATACTCAGTTTTACCGCACAAAGAGCTACGTTTTATCATATACGTGTTCCCATTTTTAAACGCCGCTGCGGCAACGGCTTGCCATAGAATGTAAGTGAATGTCTAAATTAAATTAAATACATTTCATTTTATTCTACAGCTTAATTATGCATAAAGACTTCATTAACAGTAAATAGAGCAGATTTTAAGCCCTTCATTCTTGACCATACAGTTAACAGTTGCTTTTAATGTTCGAAAAATTTTAATCTACTCAAAGGTTGAAGCATTGTCATCCATATTAAAATTTAAACATTAAACTAAGATGCAATGTGTATGTAGATTAAATCAATTAATAAATATTAATATTTATGTACTTTTTTAAGTTTTTAACTATTACTGACAGTAATTTCTTTATTATGTGGCAGATGGGAAAATCGAAACAAATCTCCATTTTATCATCTCCTTTCATTGGGTGTGCTGGGCCATTTAATGGTAAATGCAGCTTTTACAATATTTCTCCTTTCGGTTTCGGGGACCAATTACCCTGGAGGAGCAGCCATCTCACACTTACATCGTCTGGCGGCCAATGAAACCTACATAAACGTACACATAGACAATTTAGCAGCTCAGACTGGTGTCTCCAGGTTCACACAGGTTAATCCAAATTGGACGTAAGTACCCAAGGTCGTTTTCAAAGTATCAGAAAATAAATTAAACATTAAAACAACTATATGAATATAACTACTTAATTTTGACAAATAGATAACAATTATCAAATCGTTTTTAGTTTCATAATATTCAACACACCTCCATAATAAAACATCAGAGAATAATTATTTAAATATTCTATTTAGGTATGATAAGACTGAGAATCTAGTACCTGGAAGCCCGGAAATGTTTAAATATACATATCTAATATCGGAAGGTAAAAGTAAATTTTCTCCAAATTTAAAACCCTACGCTCTGACACATGAAATTCTCGAAACTGTGGAATCCTTCCATCAGATTTCTTATAATTATTTGACCATCCCTCCAATCCACATCAAGACCAAGCCTACCCTGTTCATATTGAAGAGGAAACCTGATTATAAAGAATACATCCACAAATCTCTGGATGGTGATTTTGATGAGAATGAGGAATCAGATGGTTCAAAAAATATTATTGATAGTCTAGAAGGGCTAAATGAAAGCGTGGAGGATGAGATGGAGAAATATCCAATTATAAGTGAAGAAGATGCAGAGAGTGAAGGTGATATAAGGGTTGAAGATGTTTCCGAAGAAGATTCTCTTGCTGATGAATTGATTGAAGCCTTGGAGGAGACTATTGAGGAAATTGATGATGAATTGGGTACGTATTTTTAAGTACTTAGCTTCGTAACGCTAACTATATGTATTTTTTTAGAAGAATCAGAGCAATCAATTGAAGAAATTTCAATAGAAGAAATTCCACAAGATAAACAAGTTAATAAAGCAGTTCCAACAAAAAAAGTTCAGGTGATAACTGAAGAAGATCTAGAAGAAATATATAGTGAGGAATTTGTAATACCCAAGCCAACAAAATCTACAGATCAACATAAGAAACCCACTAAAAAACCGGTTATAGAACAGGAGTATGAAAGTAAAACTAATGAACCCCATAAAAAGTTAAAACGTGATGTAAAGGATGATGCAAAATCTAGCAAAATTATGTCTGAACAGGAGGTTGTTAAGAGTCAACCCATTAAAACTAAACAAGATAGTGCTAAGCTCAAGTTAAGTGAAGAGACTGTATCATCAACCCCACAATCTATTGATAATGTTAAAGCCAAGAAATCTAAGTCTAAAGTACATGAAAGACAAACAGATCAACTTCCCAAGCAAGAAGTAGATCGAAAAGATGTGAAAGAAAAGGATTTAAAGGTAAAAAAACATCAGTCAGATGTTGATGTTAAACCTAGTAAAGTATCTAAAGTCAAGGAGGTGGAAGAAAAACCAATAAAATCAACAAAACACAAGGAACAAATTCCATTATCTACACATGATGAAGTAGAAGATAAGAGCATGAAACAGAAAGATTATAAAGTAGCAAAACATAAAATAAATAAAAGTGAAGTAAATAAAGTTATTGAAGATGAAGATGTTCCAATGAAAATAATAAATCTCAAGGAAGGTAAAGCTGAAATGAAATCAAAAATTCGCGAAGAAACCTCAATTCACGATGTTCCTACAAAACTTTCAAAAAGTAAAGAACCAGTTAAAGCATCTAAACCGAAGAAAGATATTACTCCATCAAAACCTGACGATGCTGAAGTTACCACAAAAAATAGAAAACTGGAGACTGGTAATAAAGATAATTTAACTTCAGAACATGAACCAAGTAAAAGAAAAAAGGAATCTAAGAGAAGCAAAGCCCAGAAAATAATTGATGAAACTAAAGCTAAACACAAAGAGGATGGAACTTTTGTTAGTGTTAAAGACTCCGTTAAGCAAATAGTACGCGAGGTTACCGTGAAGGAAAAATTACGCGGTGTCTTAGATAAATTCAAGGACAAACGAGCTGAAAAAACGAAGCAACAGCGCGGAACGAAGAAATCTATAAAACAAATCATTCAAAAAGAACGAGAGTCCGAGGAAAGGCACGAGTTGGAAAAGTTACAAATGCAAATTTTTGAAATCATCGACAGTAACCCTAACATTTTAAATAAGGAATTCATTAAAAGCAAAATCCAGGATGTTATTGTTAAAGATGCTCAAATTGATAAAAAGAATGAAAGTGTTGAAGAAGTTCCATTGAAAAAGGTTAGAAGTGGGAAGTTGAAAAAGAAACCTGTCCCAGAGAGTGACGAAGGTGTGATTGTCGAGGAGGAGCTTGATTCAGCTGATTCAATTGTGATTATTGATGATGATGATTTCATGGAGAGGTACGAAGATCACCTCGGAGATTTGGGTACCGAGGAAGATTTCGATGCTGAATACGAAGATGCTAATGAACAGATGGAAAATATAATGAACAAGATTAGTGAGATCATTAATAAAGTGGAGGAGGTGGAAGATGGGGACGAGAGTACAAATGAGGAAGTGTGATTTTTACTGAGATTTTGTTGTATGTTTGAAATATATTGTTTTTGTTTTGTTTTAAATGTTTTATTATTTCAATCCTGATTTTAAGGTCGTAGTTATTTAAACCTGGTGTGTTGATTCGAGGTAGGCTTTAATATCAGTCAATGTGAATAGAAATATATTGAATTTCGAGTTGAGTAAGTGTTTAAAATTTAACTTCGATTCAGCCCTTAAAGTAATTATTAGTAGTCACAAAATCAACTAGAATCTGTAGTCTTATAATTAAGTGAGTAGAAAATCAGTGAACAAGTTATATATCTAAAAAAATTTCTACGAAAAATAATGCAAAATTATTGTACCTAATTTTAATCGGCATTTATTAGTTTGTAACGTCTGGAATTTGTTAAATAGTTTTATTTAAATTTTCATAAAGCGACTATTTTCAGGAAATAAAGTGATGATTAAAATTTGAAAAAAAACAGAACAAAAAGTACAGTTTTTTCAATAATCAGTTGCTTCGCCACGATTTGTAATAAACTCATTTAGACGGCGTGGCATGCTATCAATCAAGCGGTCTGAGGTATATCGTCCCACGAAGGTGTGATAAATTAGGCAGTCGCCTACCGATCGCATCCAACAACAAATCAGGCAACCGAGCAATGTTAGCTTCTTCCAAAAATGTGTTGTAGCCCTTGTCGTATGAGGGCGTGAATTATCCTTTTTACGAAAATGGCATTTTCTAGCCCCTGAAGATATGGTTTTAGCATATTGGCAATGCAACCAACTGCGTTTAGTTTGGCATCAATGAAGTCCAAAGCTGATTTGTTACCATAACACATTGCACCCTATATTATCACTCTTTGTATGAGAGCTGTGTTGAGTTTCACAAAAATGTTGGATTTTTACGTTCTCCACGCATCCGTTGGACTCTTCTATGACTATCGGGGCCCCACAAGCTAAATCGGGACTCGTCACTAAACAAAATTTGATTTCATTCTTGCGCCCAATTCGCGCTTTCGTTGCTCCATTCTAGGCTGCGTAGACGGTAGTAGTGTAAGAGGAAGCATCAATAGCATTGTGCAGGTGTCGTAGAATGTGCGGAAAAAATGGGGACTAAACCCTAAAATCACTCTATGGCTTTACACTAGGGTGATAAGACCCATGATAGCCTATGGACGAGTGGTGTGGTGGACTAGGACAAAGCAAAAGGGGGCGATAGGACTCCTGAGCAGTACACAAAGACTAGTGTCTCAGTACAACAGGAGCCCTAAGCACCACCCCAACAGCAGCGCTAGAAGCTATCTTGAACGTACCACCATTAAACATCTTTATACAAGGAGAGGCCTGGTCCGTATTATATAGATTGATGTAAGGACAGATGCCCATAATCCGATCACACGAAAAAACACACCAACGGCTAGATGACGAGCTGAAGGCTAACGATGCCAAGTCATGCCATGGTAAAAAAATACAATTTTGAAAAGAAATAGAAGGTACTGATCCCGCAAAGAGAAGACTGTGCCGAAGGCCCACCAAAGCAGACTCAAATTGGTTCACGGACGGCTTAAAGACCGACAAAGGGGTAGGAGCAGATATATACGGTACACAACCCGAGACAAAGATTTCTGTTACTCTCAACAAGGTGTTCCAAGCAGAGGCGTTAGCTCTTCACCACTCCACAAGAGAAATAGCAAGACAAGACACCAAAAGTAGGTCAATTGCTATATTCTCCGACAGCCAGGCGCTACTAAGAGCACTAAGTAACAATCACATGGATCCCAGGACACGGAGAACATCCGGGGAATGATAAAGCAGACGAACTGACCAAACAAGGCTCGTCAAAAGCAGTAATTAGCCCGGAACCCTCCTACGGAATCTCCAAAACCGCAGTCAAACGATCCATAAAAAAATGGGTGGAGACACAGGCCCAAACCTGGTGGACGAACTCACCAGGACAGAGACAGGCGAAACAGTTCCTTAAGAAACAATCGCCAAAATTCACGACCGAACCAAAACAGGAAAATGGTCAAAATAATAGTAGATCTGATGACAGGACACTGCAAGCTCAACAAACATATGAGCAAAATAGGCCCGGTTGAAGAAGCACCATGCAGATTCTGCTTTGAGGAAGAAGAGGAGTCGTTCCACATTCTATGCCATTGCGAGGGTCTAGCAAGGATTGGATATCAAAAGCTGGGCACTACAAACCCAAGCGCGGAGAGCTATACCCAAGCCCCTCTGGTAGGGCTAATAGGACTAATCAAAGATGTAGAGCTAGAGCTGGTCATCTGAGATAAATGGGGATCCACAATAGATCTGAAAAGGTCGCGGTGGAATAGACGCTGGTGCCACCTATATAACATCTACATCTACATCTAGTGTAAGAGGTAGACATAAAAATGGACGATACAATCCTCCAAGGTCACCCTCTCCTTTCTTTATTATCGGTTATCATTCAAGTATCCACTCTATATCAATGCTTGTCTCTCTTGCCTCTCCACCTTCTTAGATTTCTCATGTACCCATCCCGCTACATCTCTCCCTCGGCACTGAGTCATACGCCGTTCTCAGATTAAAAAAAAAAAACGCATATACGCTCCCTCTTTCTTTCATAACAAGCTCTACGATCTTGGCCAGAGCAACGATCTGGTCCCTCGTTCCTCTCCCCTGTCCAAAACCTCCCTATCCAGCCTTTTCTTCACAATCATCATCGCTAATTTGTATCGTCTTCATCGCCGTCACTCCCCTATAGTATCCACTTTCCCCCCGTCACGTCCCTTATGTATAGGGCATATTTCTTTCACAATCTTAGAATCTCCTCCCCCCCTCTTGTTGAATGAATGTGTATATGTTCGAAGGACGAATTAAACAAACATATTTGACGAATAGAAAATGATGGATATATTGACAAAAATTACAAATGAGAGTCTTGTCGTGATCTCTTTCACTTTCTATTTGGAATGATTGTTGTCACCTTTCCAGCTTGACCCGGCAGGGTTGAAGGGGTGTTACAACCCTCCAGGATTATGCTGTGGTGGTGAAAATAGACTGTTGACCGTTGCAACATCTATTCCGGGTTGTAAATATTTTACTGGCCGCAATTTCTGACGGTTCGGACCAGCAATAAAACAATTTCGTGTTGTTACTTGTAGGTAGTCTCAACACCTCTCCATATCCGGTTTAAAATTTTCCTGAACTTTTTCCCCTCACTTCCTTTTTCTTTCTACATCTCAGCCTTTAAACCAAGGGTCTCCAGAAGCCCTCAGAAGCTAAAGTAGAAGTAAAGTGACGTGGGGCATTGTGGCCCTTCGGACGATGTGAAATCAATTTTCGGCACTTGCACTAAAAAAGATTGAAAGCATATGTCTTTAAATTATAGGGCCCCGGCGCTTTCCTTCTTTTTAATTCCTCGAAAGCTCTTTCTATTTCCTCCTCTGCGAAGCCTACCATCTCAACCCTTCCTCATCCCCTCCTTACCCCTCCCGGATTCTCGCTCTCTTTTTTACATTTAACAGCCCACTTCTCCAGCTCCATCTCCACCTGCCTCTTCTTTCCCCCGCTCTTTAGTATTCTCCACATTTCCGCCTCGTTTTACATGTTCGTAGCTCTATCTTCTTTTCACCTCTTTTTTTCCCTGCACACCCTATCGTACCTTTTCTTCGCTTCACATATCCTTCTATCATCCGCTCTTTCTCCTCCATACTTCTCGGTCTCCTCACCTTCATCTTCGCCTTTTTGCACTATTATCTCCCTTCACCGTCCTCATCCTGCAACAATATATTATGGTTTTCTCCAACTCTTCTCACTTAACCTCCTTCAGTTTCTCTCTCATCCCGCTCAACGCATTTTCCCCGCTTTCTATCCTCTCCTCTTCCTGCTCTTTTCCCTCCTCTCTCCTTCTCGTAATCTTTATTTCTACCTTCAGTACCTCTACTTTAATTCTCTTCACCTCTCCCCTAGCATACCCCTTTACCGCTATGTAATCTATCACCTACTCTCCCTTTGGCTTTTATGTACGTTATTCTCATATTCTAAACTGCCTCCGCACATCCGTATCTCCCATCTCTCTTCAATCGCCTACTATTACAGCTTCTACCCTCTGCGTTCACACATTTATCCTGAGACTTCCTCTTCGTGTAACCCTTCCCTAATTCTGATAATCTCCGCATTGAAGTCTCCCTATACCACACACCTTCCTCCTTCGCCCGTATTCTTATCTATCTTCTCTCTTATATCCCTCTTGTTCACAAAGTAACACAGTAATTACTTGCCTTCCTTGGCTGTATCTCACTCAAACAATGCCTCCTTTACCCTTCGTAAACTCCACTTTCTCTGATTGCCTGTTCTTCCCTATTTCGACTATCATCCCCCCTTCGCTTTCCTTTTGGTCGCATTATTTGTAATTATTTTTAATCATATCCCCAACGAGATTTCGACTAAATTTTCAGCAGAATCAAATTTTGAATGGTTATTTGTAGAAAACTTTCTTCTATTTTTTTTAACAAATTTGTAATTATTTTGTATTGTAAAAGAAATATTCTTAACTTAAATCAATTGTTTTTTTTTTGGGAAAATACTCTTTAAAACTACATAATCATTATGAATAAATTGGTTGCGTAATTCATACTTACATTGAATTAAAGAAAAAACAATCAATAATTATTTTAAAAGTGTTATAAATCATGTAGGCACAGTTACATAAATCTAAACATTTACCGCCATTATAATTATATTTGATCGACAGATAATTTTTCTTGCGAGAAATACTTTGATTAGTGATGGGATAATTCGAATGAAAATAATCGATTCATTCGATTATCAAAATAATCGGTTATCTCGAGAACTTATTTTTATAACTCGAGTGATCGGTTCTCGAGCAATCACTCGAGCGGTCGGTTCTCGTGCAATCACTCGAGCGATCGGTTCTCGAATTATGGGATCACTCGAATGAAAAGAATCAATTATCATCGAGAGAACTTATTTTTATAATTCGTGTGTTTCTCTCGAGCAATCGGTTCCCGAATGATCATTCGAATTATAGCGATCGGTATTCATATAATCGTACACATATTTAAAAGAACATGTATTCGATTATTATACATAAAAAGAAATTAAAATAATGGATTATCTGGAGAACTTATTTTTATAATTCGAACGATTGGTTCTGGAATTGTGGGATCACTAGAATGAAAATATCGAATATGAACATAAACAAATGTGAATTCGATTATTGGAAATACAAAGAACCAGAATAAATTGTTAATTCCGAGTAAGAGTGATTAACACATTTAAATGATGTCACTTATTTATACTTACTTATAACATAAGTTGCAATAATATCAATTATTTATTTTAAAAGTTGTATGCAATAAAAATTGTTAAAAAAAGTGTTAAAATGAGTTTTACAGTTTCAAATAAAATATTTTTCCTCTATATTGTCAATTTATAAAGTTTTTTAATGTTAAATTTTCTGTTGCTTATTATCTGTGCGCCAAATTTGTCATGTCATGTTCAATTACAAAAAATTATTCACCGAAACAAGCTACGCGAATTATCATCAAGAACTTATTTTTATAATTCGGGTGTTTCACTTGAGCGATCGGTTCTCGAATTATAACTCGAGGGATCATTCGAATGATTAATCGATGTTCGGATTATTCGAAAAGTAATAATCGATTGTTGAAATCATTCAATTACGCCCATCACTAGATGAAAGTACAACAAAATTTGCAAAATAGTTAAAAGTTCGTTGAATACCAACAAGATTTTATTAACATGAAAAAATCTTAGTCCTTGTCTTTGTTATAATATGATGATTTTTACAATTTATACAAAGTATTAAAAACATCCATTCAAAAATATAATATCATTCACTTCACATTCATTTAAATTTAATTTTGGAGATTGCAATTTTAATAATTTTAACTGGCGGAGTTATTGTACTACTACTGCCTTCCACCATTTTTCGCTTATTAGTAATACTAGTATTAGAAATACTATTACTAGACATATTACTAGACATACTAGCTTTTGTTGATGAAGTTGACGGTTGATCAGGGTCGTCCGCTTCAGTTTCTGTTGCTCATGATTCATCAGATATTTTTGATAAATATTGAACTGGGTGAACTCGCCTTAAATGTTGTTTTAAATTGGTGGTATTATTGAAGAATTTTAATTCTTTTTTGCATAAACCACACGTAGCTTGTTGTCCATTCTTTTGAAAATAGTCTCAAACAATAGATTTTTTCCTACAAGGTTTCATCGCGAATAGTCAATTCAAAAAAGTGGACGCTCTACTGGAGGTGAGGAGGCTGGCGGACGAGGCCAACACCGGGCCGCTGCGAAGGAGAAGGCATTGCCTGGCTATTGCACTGGATGTCAGCAATGCCTTCAACTCGATACCGTGGCCGTCGATCATGAGGGTACTCGTCGAGAAGGGTGCCCCGCACTACCTCATCCGACTGGTAGCAAGCTACCTTCATGACAGATCCGTGCAGTTTGAGTGTCCAGACGGAAGTGTCGTCAGATGGCCGGTCCAAGGCGACGTCCCCCAGGGATTAGTGCTCGGTCCACTCCTGTGGAACATGGTGTATGACGACGTGTTCCGCATCGAGATGCCAGAAGGAGTGGACGTCATCGGGTTTGCCGACGACATCCTAATCATAGTGAGAAGGCGCGAAATGCAGGATGTGGTGGCCGCTGCAAACGATGCCACACGAAGGACCGAAGACTGGACGAGGTCAGTGGGCCTGACGGTTAGGACTAGAGGACAGAAAATTCCGCTTCTGGGACAAGATGTTGACGTGGCCTCCCGACTGAAATACCTGGGGGTCATCATTGAAACAAACCCGCGGCACAGCGGGCAAGTGGTGGAAGCGGCACGCACCAGCAGAGCCGTGGCCGTTCTGATGCGGAACATCGGAGAACCATCGGACGCTAAGCGAAGACTATTAGTGGGTGTTGCCAAGTGCAAGTTACTGTACGCCGCCTCCGCGTGGGCTTCGTGTGTGAATGCGCAGCGGAACTGCGACCGGCTGCGCGGTTCTCTGAGACCGGGCGCTTTACGAGTGGCTAGGCCCTACAGGACCGTCTCGACGGATGCGGCTGAGGTCCTGGTAGGAGTCGCTCCCGCCGACTTGGAGGTAAGAGCGAAAGAAGAGACCTACTCGGCGACGAAGGTAGGCGGTGCCGCAGGGTGGCCAAGCGGGAGGCCCGCGAGAGGCTCATGGCGAGATGGCAGGCCAGGTGGGACGAGAGGGAAGGAGCCAAGGGAGTTTGGACGCGATCCCTCATCCCGAACATCGAGGCGTGGCCATCCATGGATCACGGCGAGATGGACTACCACCTGACGCAGTTCCTATCCGGATATGGGTGCTTCATGGAGTACCTGTGCCGGATAGGAAAATCATAGGACGAAGGCTGCAGGTATGGCCCGTGCCTCAGGGACACACCGCACCACACCCTTATGGAGTGCCCCGAGTGGGAAGAGGAGCGGCGCCTCATGTTCGAGTCTACCGGCCCGGTAGGAGGCTAGTGATATTGCTGTGCGGTTGTTGGTGAGTGTAGTGGACTGTGCGGCGGCCACAAAGTTCGCGACGACCGTCCTCACAAGAATGGAGTCGCTCTTGCGAGAGAGTGCTGAAGAAGGGTACTACCGAGACTGACACGAACTGACTGAGGGGGGGTATCCGGCGAAGTATTTCCCAAGCTCCACCGCTATCCCCCTGCCATAATCCCACTGGCAGCATCTGAACCCTCCCGCAAAATAATGTGGAGGGTAAATAGACCACGCCTCACAGGCGTAGGTAGTGCGCCCTTAAGTGGGATTAACTCAGCAAAAAGGCCTACGCAGTACACTCGTCACTCACCCCTAATATCACCCCGCATCCACCGTGGTAGGAGGAAAAACAGCAACGACGAGTTGAGGACGAATCGCCAAACTACGCACCAACTTCATATTCAATTTAGTATAATTGTACATATTTTAATATACACAATTAATCGAGGTTAAAGTGAATTTTACCTATCGCTTTGGCCACGGTCACAAATACCATTAGAAAAAAAGGACAATGATTCGAATTATTACCCGAATTGTCATCGAGAACTATTTTTTATAGTTCGGGTGTTTCAATCGAGCGATCGCCCCAATTAACAAAATCGATTATTATATTTATACTTCAAATGTGTTCGAGCAATCGGTTCTCGAATGATCACTCGAACTATCATTCGAATAAATAATCGATTTTTAGATTATTCTAAAAGTAATCAAATAAATAAAATATTTTTCCTCTATATTGTTAATTTATGATGTTTTTTTAATGTTAAATTACTGTTGCTCTCAATCTGTATGCCAAATTTGTTATTTCAGATTTTTTTAGATTAATTTTTTAAAACGCTGTACAAATTACAATATTTGCAACAGTTAATTACAAAAAATTAAACACTGAAACGTGTTACGCGAAATATCAGCAAGAACTTATTTTTATAATGTGTTTCACTCGAGCGGTCGGTTCTCGAGCAATCGGTTCTCGAATTATGATTCGAGTAATCATTCGAATGATTAATCGATTTTCAGATTACTCGAAAAGTAATAATCGATTATTGAAATCATTCGATTATGCCCATCACTAACTTTGATGTATTAGATTAGATAAGATTAGAAGATGTCGTTTAGACAACCTTATAGCACTGCGACCTGTTTAGATCTTTTGTACTAGTACCCTACTACTTTCCGCAGGGGTGGCTGACGTGCACAGCCATTTGGGAGTAGCAACCCTACGTACCCGAGCCGTACACTGCACACACACACACACACATACATCATACATCACACACATACAGACGCTGACCGACACCCTACCCCCCGTGAAGTAATGCCAGACGGCGGTTCCGCGGGGTGGTAGGGCGACATGGGGCGACAACAGCTTTTCTTAATGGTTTTTTAACTGAGACAGTTTCCATGGCGTGGCCAGACGATCTTAAAGGTTCACTTAACAAAAATCAGGTTCTCAAGTTAAAGAAAGCCATTTACGGTTTAAAGCAGGCTTCAAGGGTTTGGAATGAAAAAGTAAAGAATATCTTAACTGAATTCGGTTATAAAACATCAAAATATGAACTTTGTGTTTATTTGAAATATAGAGATGATTTCAATACCATTGTAGCATTGTAAACAAGTTTTTTTTTAAAGAGAACTGGGTTTGAGATTCAAAATAATAGACCCTCAAGTCAGATAAAACAATGTTTGGGAATGAGAATTCAAATTGATAAGAGTATAATGTTAATAATTTTAGATCAAGTACAAAATAATACTATATAATAAAGTTAGTATGACGAGAGACTTTGAATGTGATACGTGGCGATTATTTTCATTTGCATAAAGTCAGTGATCTTTGTTACTATTGTCACTTTCCCTTAAAAAATCATTAGTTTCATAAAACTTCTTAATATTTACGGTTTGATTTGAGTTGTGTGAAGTTATCACTATTAAATTAAAACACTGATAAGTCATTGATAATGAGTACAAGTACTCGAAATTTACATCTGACATATAAAAATAAATGTGAAGGAAGGAAATTATTAAGTGTTTTAATTTAATTCTTAATATTTATACAGGGTATCCTCAAGAGTTTGGCTCTTGTAGATTAGTCACTATTAAGTCGTCATAAGAAATTTTAGTATTCGAATAAATGATAAATTCGTGACTGCGAACGTTAACATTTGGAAGATATTATTTTTAAGAAATAAATTTCCTGTTGTATAGTTTTAAAAATAATAAACATATTTCCGATACATAAACTTTCTTTTGGGGCACCCTGTACTATATAAAATTAATCTACGTTTATCCAAGAAATCAATACTTAGAAATTCACATTTTAAATAAAGTAAAAAATTATAGTATCCATTTGATTTGATTATGCTATCGACGTAAATTAGTGATGTCATATTTTGTAAATGGATAAACTTTACCTAATTTATCGTTTCCATTCATAATTGTGGAGTTTTTATATTGGCAAGTATAATGCCTTATTAATTTTTATGCAATGCGGCAATTGACCCTGCCGTGTCTTATAATCGGTTATTATTTATAGTCACTGCAATTTTTGCACAATTGAAGAAAATGATGCGTTATGAAAAATTGTAATGAGCTTCATTTCCGCGAGGTCCGCAAATTGCTCAAATCAATTTATAAATTAGTCAATATTTATAAATAGAAACAACGACAAATTTAATGATGTATTTACTTTACGTTTAAAATAATATCATAGAAGTAACTAAGTATATTTGTCCAATAATTTGTTTTAATTCAAATTTCGCATAATCTCTTTTTATGCAACATACCTAAAAGAATTAAATTAGTTACGCATGTAATTTCACTACGTAGATGATACAACTTTTGGTCAGATTAATGACCTTTCACTTACGATTACACAATTTATTCTGAATGGGTTGTATAATCGGGTTTTCGGCTATTTTATTTTTGTTTCTCTCATTTTTGCGCGCATTGTTCGTCTTCCTTGATGACATACATCTGTAAGAATAAAGACATCAAGATGTAATCTATTCATATGTTCATGGATTTGAATTTTATTAATATAAATTGTACCGTGTTGCCGGAAATGAATTTTATTGTTGATAACAGAACTGACAAACCACTCAGTCAATAAAATTAGTTATAAAATAACGATATAAAATTTTTAAATATGCATATATAATCAGTAAAAACCCTATTTTACCCGGGGGTGTTGGGGTACCTCTCTAATTATTTATTCCATGTATAAATTGTGCCCGTTTCTTATTGTTTCTTACCATTTCTTTTCCTAGTTTCATGTCAGTCCTTTTTCTTTTAATATCTCCATTATTACGTTTTTCCATATTTTTCTTGGTCTGCCTCTCCTTCTGTTTTTTGTTGATTTTGCCTCCCATACGCTTTTGTCTGTCTATTTTCTTCCATCCTTGCTATGTGTCCAAACCATTTTAGTTGTCTTTTTATTTTGTTTATCATTTGTTCTACATTAAACTCTTTCCTTACTGTATCATTTCGAATTTTATCTCTTCTTGTGATGCCTTTGACGCCCCTTAGGTACTTCATATCCATTGCCTGGATTTTGCTTCCCGTCCTTTTTGTTATTATCCTACTTTCACATCCAAATATCAGGATTGGTTTGAAGATTGTGTTGTATATTGATATTGATATTTTATTGTTTCTTACGAATTTATTATTTAGTGGATAGTACAATTTTGTGTCATTTATTTTCGCGTTATTTTCTCAATTTTTGTGTATTTTTACGCCTAGATATTTATACGTTTTTACTTGTTCTATGTCCCTTCCATTTAGTTGCAGTCACTTATTTCTCATCTTTCCCTATTGCCATTACATTTGTTTTATCTATGCTTATTTTTAGGTTTCTTTTCTGTAGTGCCTTTTCCCATATTTCTAGATTGTATTGTAGTTCCTTCTTTTTTCTTGCCATAATTATTCATCATCTGCGAAGGCGCATTCTGCAATTGTAATTATGTTCATATTTTTATATCCAATTCTTTAATTCTTTATTTTTCCTCACGTTTCATTAAGTATATCATATAAAACGATGTTGAAAAGAGTTGGGCTCAATAACCCTCTTGCCTTAAGCCATATTTGGTCTCAAATTCCTCAGATTGCATGTTACTCATTCTAACTACATTTCTTGTTACTTTGTACATGCTTTTTATGTTTTATATATATTAATTATACAGGGTTATTCACGCTATATGGCACGGAATATTGTGGCCAAAATACGTGACTTTCAAAAAGTTTCACTTTGGGGATATATGGGGGTCTATTAGGGCTACTTTTTAAAATTACTTTCATAATATACATGGTGTCCCAAAAACCCTAAAAGTATCAAAGTTGTGTTTTTTTTAATGAAACACCCTGTATTTTATTGCATTTTTGGATCCTTAGATCAAAATAAGTGTGTGTTTTAATAAGGTTTTTATTACTTAAACCTTAAGGTTTTTGAAATAATTGGAATTTTGTAAAAAATTAACCTAATTTTCATGTTTCAAATACTTAAAGAGTAATTAAGTTATGCATACCAAATTTACACTGAAATGTAACAATAGATCATATTTTATTTTCCAAATATAATAAATTTGACATCTTATACAGGGTGTAAAAAAATTGGAATTAAACAAATGAGAACTTTAAATGGCTATAACGTCATTTATTTAAACGGAACGCTATATTTATTAATTTATCAGCAAATGCACGTTTTAATTACCTATCGAATGGTATTTATATCTTAAATGTTAAGTCTTCTCGTTTTTACAGAAAACGCCAAAATATTGTTTATTGCACCGTTTTAGTACTTTTTAAGTAAAAATTTTAATGTATCTAGTTTTCTATGGTATTTAAAAACGTCAGATAATTAATTTAGTATGCCACTTTAGTTTAAAAAACCTGTCTTTTGTTATAGTTGTCTTATTTTGCATTTTTGTGTTAGATAGTTAGTAATCGTTATTGTTTGATCATCGCTGTTATATTTTTTGGTAAAAAATGGAGATTTACTCAAAAGAAGGGGTTATTGGCATTATTTTTATGCTTGGAGAATGTCATCAAAATTGTTTATTGGCTTGTCGAGTTTATACTTAAAGGTTTCCCGAAAGAAATCACCCTAAGCCAGCCATTTTTGAGAGACTATTAAACCAGTTTAAAGAAATTGGAAGTGTCAGTTATAAAAACCTCAGTATAAGAAAATCTGTGTAAATTTTCATTATTTACAATGACATACAACAACCATGTTCAAACAATAACGATTACTAACGATCTAACACAAAAACGCAAAAAACACAACTATAACAAAAGACATCCTTTTTAAACTAAAGTAACAGACTAAATTAATTATCTGACGTTTTTAAATACGATATAAAATTAGATACATTAAAATGTTTGCTTTAAAAGTACTAAAACGGCGCAATAAACAATATTTTGGCGTTTTCTGTAAAAACGAGAAGACTTAACACTTAAGATTTAAATACCATTCGATAGGTAATTAAAACGTGCATTTGCTGATAAATTAATAAATATAGCGTTCCATTTAAATAAATGAAGTTATAGTCATTTAAAGTTCTCATTTGTTTAATTCAAATTTTTTTACACCCGGCATAAGATGTCAAGTTTATTATACTTGGAAAATAAAATATGATCTATTGTTACACTTCAGTGTAAATTTGATATGCATAACTTACTTATTTTTTAAGTATTTGAAACATGAAAATTAGGTTACATTTTTACAAAATTCAAATTAATTCAAAAACTTTAAGGTTTATGTAATAAAAACCTTATTAAAACACATACTTATTTTTATAGACGGATCCAAAAATGCAATAAAATACAGGGTGTTTCATTAAAAAAAAAACAACTTTGATACTTTTAGGGTTTTTGGGACACCCTGTATATTATGAAAATAATTTTAAAAAGTAGCCCTAATAGACCCCCATATATCCCCAAAGTTAAACTTTTTGAAAGTCACGTATTTTGGCCACAATATTCCGTGCCGTATAGCGTGAATAACCCTGTATGTACAAATTTCACAGTAAAGGAGAGCGTATTAACTATGTAAATCACAAAAATTTAAGAGCACGATTTCACTCTACTGAATGTTTAATTAATAAATAAGAGAACATTCTATCTTGAATCAAGGCTTCAAGTTCTAGAAATTTGTTTCTTAATGACTGGATATTTAATAAGAATATATTTAAGTTCTAAATTTGCATATTTTCATAACGATAATATTCACATCAAAGTTTGGAATGAAACTATTGCATCAAGAGATGCTCAAGCAATAGCTTCATGCATTCTAAAACATCTTCAAAATTTAAGAATATAAAATATAATAGCTTACAGTGGCTAATGTTATGATATATAATGTTCCTGAATCAAATGGTTCACCAGAAGTGAAAATACAGAAGGATTTAACTGCGATTAAAACCATTATGGGCCCCAATTTCAACAGTTTATGCCCACAAAAGGTTATTCGTATTGGGAAAGCATCAAGTAAACCGAGGCCGATAAAATTAATAATGGATTCTCGGGATTCAGCTATCAATCTTTTGAAAGCATCAAGATCAGTTGAAAAAGGATCTGTAAGATTTTCCAATGACAGAACCAAATTGCAGCGAGAACATTATAAACGTTTAAAGCAAGAACTGGATCATCGCAAAGAAAATGGTGAAGATAATCTGACTATCAAATATTTTAACGGTCATCCATCAATTGTTACATCTAATGTTGAAAAAGTAACAAAAAACTGAAAATATTTTTTCAAAATGTCGGCGGAATTCGTTCCAAAATTTGTAATTTATATAAAAATGTAAATTTGACTAATTTTGATGTATTAATTTTTGTTGAAACTTGGTTAGACTCATCGATAAATGATAGCGAATTAGGTCTTCATGAATTTTCAGTATTTAGATGTGATCGGTCTTATAAAACTAGTGCTAAATCACGTGGAGGTGGTGTTTTGATAGCAGTTCATTCACGCCTTAATAGCACTGCCTTAACTGTAATATCAAATATTGAGGAATTATATGTGAAAGTATGTGATAAATTTATTTTTTCAGCTGTTTATATTCCGCCAGTATCAAATATATCATCTTATGTTGATTATTGCTCTTCCGTTGATTATGTTTGTAATTTATACCCGCACTCTAATTTTATTTTTTGTGGAGATTTTAATTTACCACGTGCCTCTTGGTCTTTTAATAATAGGCAGATTTTGTCTACTAATAATGATTGTACATATGCTCAATTATTAGCTGAAACATTAGAATATCATAATTTACGTCAAATCAATATGATACCCAACAATCGCGGTGTTTTCTTAGATTTAGTTTTTTCTAATATAGATGTTATTGTATCACGCTCAGATGATCCTCTATTTAATGATAGCATCCATCATATACCTTATGCATTATCTGTGGACACTAATGATATCACTGAATCCTTATTATATGATGATTTTATATTTAATTTTAAAGCTGCTAACTATACTAATATAAATATTTTTTTGTCAAGCATTTCTTGGAATGAATACCTGGTTGGCGATGATATTAATGTTATTCTTGATAAATTTTATTCTGTCTGCAGGTATGCGATTCAGAAATATGTTCCTTTAAACGCATTAAATCATCCTTTTTCCCAAAGTGGTTTAATTCTACTTTAATTAGACTAATTAAATTAAAACAGAAGTCTCATGCTCAATATAAAAGAAGTGGTAGCTTTACTGACTATGAACAGTTTAAACACCTACGTTCGCAATGCAAAACATTAAGTGAAAAGTTATACCACAATTACATCAACAAAATTCAATCAAATATATTACATGATTCTACATCTTTTTGGAATTATATAAATGAATTTAGAAAGACAGATGGTTATCCTAAGTATATGCATTTTAGGGATAGATCATGCAATTCAGGGGATGACTGCGTTAATTTATTTGCGGAATATTTTTCTGAAGTATATGTAAACGATGTAAACAGGGGTATACCATCTATGGTAACTTCTGAAAATTCAATTAACTTGACCCATTTCTATATTAGTAAAACAGATATCTTTAATACTATTAACATGTTACCAAATTCTTGTAATCCTGGTCCTGATGGAATACCAGCTTTTTTCATTAAACATTGTATCTATTCTCTTTGTGCACCATTAAATAAAATATTTAATACTTCTTTGAAAACATGTGTCTTTCCTATAATATGGAAAGAAAGTTATATTAGGCCTGTTTTTAAAAATGGTTCAAGAGAAGATATTATGAATTATAGAGGGGTCTCTATCCAATCTGTCATTCCAAAGATGTTTGATAAAATGATTGCCGAGCAACTAATGTTTTCTTGTAAACATATTATTTGTAATGAGCAACACGGTTTTTGTTTTGGAAAGTCTACTGTATCAAATTTACTTATATACCAGGATTATATATTAAAGGCATTTGAGAGCAATTGTCAGGTAGATACAGTGTATACAGACTTTTCCAAAGCGTTTGACCGGGTCTCTCATACTATTTTAGTAGATAAATTACATCGCATAGGTTTTGGTAGTGATATTATAAAATGGATTCAGAGTTATTTGACTGATAGAGTACAATTTGTTAAAATCAATAGTTTCATTTCTAGAGCAATCAATATTACTTCTGGTGTTCCGCAGGGTTCCCACTGTGGACCCATTCTATTTTTACTATTTATAAATGACCTTAACACTTATATTAAACATTGCAATTTTCTATTATATGCAGACGACCTTAAAGTATTCCGTTCAATAAAAAATGTAACTGATATTATATATTTGCAGAATGACCTAAATAATATTTATAAATGGTGCTGTGACAACCAACTATTTTTTAATATAGGCAAATGCTTCAGTATTTCATTTAGTAGAGGACGTACTGTAGAAAACATTTATTACATTAATGGATCCAAACTAGCTTCAGTTGATTATGTGAAGGATCTAGGTGTTATATTCGACCGCAACCTCTCATTTTCAAAACATATTAACACAATATGTTGTAAGGCATTGAAAACCCTTGGATTGGTTAATCGCTTCGCCAATGTATTTTCTATAGACATCCAGAAACACTTATTTATTTCTTTAGTACGTCCTCAATTGGAATACGCTTCATGTATTTGGTCTCCATTTTATTTAAAATATATAGATCAAATTGAACGAGTGCAAAACAAATTTCTTTTATATATTTCATACCGTAATGGAATAAACAGATTAGATTATAGTCGTAGTGGCATGCTTTTATTTTTAAAGTTATCATCTCTTCGTGAAAGACGTTTATATTGTGATTTATGTATTCTATTTAAAATAGTAAATGGTTTAATTAATTGCAGTGAGCTACTGGCAGAATTAAATTTTAATATGCCATCAAGAACAAGGAATCATCAAATTTTCCGAGAAAATTTCCATCGAAGTTGTTATGCTAGAAACAATCCCTTGTGCAGGATGGTTAGATTTTGTAATTCGATTTGCTCTTCCCCTAACTTTTTATTATTCGGTACTTCCTTTGATAGTTTTAAGTACCATTTGAAATTGATCGACCTTTCGCCTTGTCAAAATGTATAAATCAGGTTAAAAAGAATTTGTTTTATGTTAAAATTATCTCTGTTATATTAATTATGTCTTGCGTATACGTATGTTTAGTTCTAATATATAGTTTTTTTATATAATTATATTTATTTACTTTTTCTTTTCTTTTCTTATTTTTATGTATATATTTTCTTTTAATTGTATTATTTAATGTTAATATTTGTAAAATGGTAATACCGTAAATAAATAAATAAATAAATAAATAAATATGTGAAGGGCAAAATAGATACATTAAAGCTTCTTAATTCATATTGTACCTGACGACGCATCCACGAGTAATCTTAAGAACGAAATCAAACGTCCGATTACAGTTCGTGGTAAATTTACTTTTTTCCAATTGCTTGATGCTGAAAAAATGGAGTTTTATTGATGAGTTTTTAAATGCTAATGACTGTGTTGATAAATTTCTCGGAATCTTTATCAATCATTTCCACTTATCATACGGCGATAAAAAAGACATACAATGGTTTAATTCTGTGCTCAAAAAGATGAGAGATGTATTACACCTAATTTTAGACTTGTATAACCAAAATCAAGATCCCGTGTTAAGGGAGTTAAGAAATAAGCTTAGAATATCCTATAGACGTGCTATCGAATCATGCAAGTTTGAGGCAAATAATGTTTATATAAGAAACCACAAATTCAAACCAAAGGCTATGTGGGATATTATATATTCTCAAAGATCATTACATACACTCAAACGGACTTCTAACATTTCTACATCAGAATTTAATACATTTTTTTCTGAAATTTCAAGTAAAATCTTAAACTCATTACCCGAACCTGGCACTGACCCTGTTATTTTAATGTGTAGGAATCCTTTCAACTGTAAATAATAATAATAAGGTTATAGGTGATTTGAAAAATAACAAAAGTAGAGATATTTATGGACTCAATTGTGATGTTTTTAAGGCTGTGTTAAATACAATTATATCTCCGTTAACTAAGTTATTCAATATTTGTATTCGGAATAATATTTTTCCTGATGCATTTAAGATTAGCACTGCTAACAGTGCTGATCCATTGATAATGGTCACTTTGTGTCCGAAATGTACATTTGGTAAATCAAATAAAATTGTGAAGAAAGGTTATTAGTGCTTTATTCGTCAAATTAGAATTAAACAATTATACAAAGGTTTCATTATTACAATTATAGGTTGATTTGTGTACTGTTGAGGCACCAATAAAATATTTGTATTTGTATAACCGAGAACCAATAAACTGGTTAAAAATATGTTGAATGCGTTTTGTTAGAAATAAACCGTTTAAAATTTTCCATTAGATATCAATGAATGAGAATGAAAATTTTAAAGTCCTAAATTTATTACCACGTCGGGGTAGACCAAGAAAGTTCGAAAATATTATATTGACACCATTGTATTGTCGCGAGACACGTGGGGAGAAGAGGCGCGTCTGCGATGCGACGATTGAATCGAAAAACAAGTGACAGATATATAAATAAGTGACATATAATAGGAAAACGTAACAATAAATACTTAATTTAAATAAATTTGCAATTATTTTCACACCCGTAAAACGTGCGAAAACGTTACGTTGGTGTTAGGTGTGTGGTGTGAAAAATTGTAATCAAAATGGCGAAGTGTATTGCAATAATAGACTAAAGTGGCTGAATTAAAAGTTCAGCTGAAAGAACGGGATTTGGATACGAGCGGCAAGAAAAGTGTGTTATAACAGAAACTTATGGAAACGTTACAAGAAGAAGGCCATGTTTGATATCGGATTCAATTAGAAATAGAATTTCTAGAAATCTGGAAGAAAATGCTAAGAATTTCTAGAAACCTGGAAGAAAAATCTGTAGAACCTTCAAGGAAAATTCTCGCAATTGAATATAAAATTGATAAAAATTGGAAACACATGGAAAAGAAAATATATGAGAAAATGGAATAGAAAGTGATAGAAAATTACGAAAAAAAAGAAATGTTGGAAATTTCTCGGGAAGTTTTGGAAAAATCTAGAAATCTGGATGAAAAATTAAGGAAAATAAAAAGAAAGTTTGGAGGAATTGAATTACATGACATAAAAACTCGATAAAAATAAAACCACCTAATTTTGATGGCCAAACTTCCTTAGACAATTTGATGCCGCAACTTCAGCCAATGGATGGAACGCAACAGAGAAGGTCACATCCTTAATTCTGCGTGGGGATGTAATAAATGTCTTGCAGAGAGTGCCCCAGAGCGTGATGAACTACGACCAATGAATCAACCACACCTTGAACACGTGTACCATGCACAGCTTAAAAATCGCTGCCAGACATTTCATGGTAGTTTGCAAGAATTTGAAGCAGATATAGCTCAATTAACACGACTGGCGTATCGTGGTGCAACAGAGAACATCTTGGAGAAGAGAACATCTAGCTGTGCAGGAATTTTTAGACGGATTGAAAGATAAAGACATACATCAGGAATTGCTACTTGTTTGACCAATTAAAAGTGGCTAAAAGTACAGTTAGGAGTCAAGGCCGTGTTCGGAAAATGGAAGATTCGCGAGAAGGAATCGTTAACAAAAAAGAAGAAAGTGGAACGCTGTGAATGAGAAAAACATGGTCATATACAACAGAGAAAGATCAAATAATCACCCCCTTGAAAAGTCGGAAAACTAGAACCAGCAGGCCAAAGGGGGCGTCCGTCGGCTAATAAACATCAAGCCCCTATAAAAATTACAAAAGTAGCATACTTATCACACCACGTCAATACGGTTTTCGTGGATGGAAACATTGCTGGAAACTCTTGTCGACTGCTACTAGACACGGGTGCCACTAGGACAATTATAAGCCCTGCTATTTTGTAAAAACCGCAAAATCTACGACCAACGACATAGAGATTACGAACAGCAACAGGAGAACCTGTTGGTGAAAATCCACGGTTACCATAGGGAACACATAATTTCAACACCAACTCATAGTAGCTGACATTGAAGAGGAACTAATTCTCGGGATGGACATGATGAATACTAAAGGCTTCTTGTTAGACCTTAAGGATGGAATATTAGTAGAGTTCGGGTAACCTTTCCATCGGAAATAGTTCCGGAGAGAAGTGAAGTAATTATTGAGGGCCAGTAGGAAGAAGCATCCGATTACAAAAATATTATGATCTTCGAACCTAGCGTTGATGACAAAAACCAAAACTGGGGCGAGAAATAGCAATAGGCAAAACACTCGTTTGCACCGATAACAATTTATTAGTTAGAATAATATTATTAAAATTAGTTTTATTATTCTAAAATTAGTTAGAGTGCTGCTAGGACATTGTTCTGCTGCTTCATCGATATTGCGGAAAACTACAGCCGAGAATAAAATCAATGAAAGGAGTTACCCGGAATTACAAAAGTTGATTTCAATCCAAAATTGTAATCCAATTTAAAGAGAAAAAGTAAAAGAGTTTATCATGGAATACCAGGACGTATTTGATATTGGACAAAAAGGAAGAACCAATATCGTTCAACATTAAATTAATACTGAAAATGCTCGACCGATTAGACACCGAGAAGATTGCCACTGGGCAAGGATATGGGGAGAGAGGGCATTGTACCCCCATCTAGTAGTCCGTGGGCCTCGCCCGTGGTAAAGAAGAAGGACGGATCGACTCGCTTCTGTGTTGACTATCGTCAACTAAATAATGTGACCAAAAAGGATAGTTATCCTTTACCCCGAATTGACGACACAGGACACATGGGATACCTTGGCTGGATCTACTATTTTCTCCACTCTGGATCTTAGGATATTGGCAAATTGAAGTAGCTCCCAAAGACGGAGAAAAACAGCATTTACAGTAGGCACTGGATTATGGCAATTCAATGTTAATGCAATGGGGCTATGTAATGCACCCGCCACGTTCAAGAGACTAATGGAGACGGTACTAAAAGGACTATCTTGGAAGACATATATTGATATAATCGTAATGGGAACGTCCTTTGAAGACCAAATGAAGAACTTAGAATAGATGGTCCGACGATTGAGGTATTCTGAACTGAAACTCAGCCCGTAGTGTCATCTTTTCAAAAAAGAAAGAGGTGCAGTACCTAGGACACATTGTGTCAAGCCAAGGTATTGCAGTCGACGTGCAAAGGATCTCAACGATGAGGGAATGGCCAGCCCCAAAAGATTTACCCCAACTTCGGAGTTTTCTTGGGTTATGCATGTATTACCGTCGTTACGTTGCAGGATTTTCAAACATCACTAAACCATTAATCCGCCCACTAAAGGAAAATCAGCGTTTTTTCTGGAACGGGGAATGTCAGTAGGAGTTCAAAAAACTGAAAAACGCACTTACCAGCGCACCAGTTCTAAGTTATCCGTTGCTAGAGGGAAGGTTCTTGTTGGATACCGATGCAAACAATGTGGGGATTGGAGCTGTTCTATCACAAATGCAGGATGGATAGGAAATAGTGATCAGTTATTTTAGTAAGGCTCCAAGCCTGAGCGGAACTACTGTGTAAGGAGGAAAGAGTTGCTTGCAGTAGTCATGTCAGTAGAACACTTCTATAAATATTTATATGCAAGGAAATTCTTACTGAGAACCGATCACGCTGCTCTTAAATGGCTTCTTCAGTTCAAGAATCCGGAAGGACAAGTCGTAAGATGGTTGGAAAGGCTTTAGGAGTTTGACTTTGACACTGAACACAGAGCTGGAGCGATCTACAGGAATGCAGATCCTTTGTTGCGAAGGTCATGCCCAGAAAATTGTAAGCACTTTAAGAACGCAGAATCAGAGGAAAGTCAAGTACTTCGAACGGCTGTAGAAAGCGATGACTGGAATTTAAAAGAAATCCGGCAGGACCAAGACGACGACCTTGTTCTAAAGCCCCTGATGACATGGAAGGAAAGTGGAACCAGGCCAACATGGGATGAAGTCTCCAAATATTCGCCTGAATTGAAGTCATACTGGGCTCAGTGGGATTCTATTGTACTGGACAAGGGACTGCTTAAACGCATATTCAATGATTCAGAAGGCCGCGAAGAACGAAGGCAGATTATAATTCCAAAGAATAGAATACCTGAAGTGATTCATAGTGGATCTTCCGGTGGACACCTGGGTATGTCAAAGACTTTAAACAAACTTCGGGAGAGATTCTACTGGGTGAACTGTTAGGTAGACGTCAGGGAATGGTGCAAGAAATATGTGATTTATGCAGAAAGTAACGTTGGTAGTCCTTTTGAACGAATCGCAATTGATATTGCCGGACTATTCCCCGAGTCTCACAAAGAAAATAAATACATCGTTGCAGTAATGGATTACTTCAGTAAATGGGTAGATGCCTACGCGTTACCAAACCAAGAGGCTTCAACAATCACGGAAGTATTAATTAAGGAGTGGATATGTCGTTTCGGCGTTCCCTTGGCACCTGACCAAGGAAGCAATTTCGAATACAATCTTTTTCGAAAGGTGTGCCAAATCCTTAAGATTCATAAGACTAATAGCGAATATATATTTCCTTACAATTTTACATTACTTAGTAAGTAAGTAATACATTAATTTCCTTAACCATCTTAACTTAACTGCATTCAATAATTTCTGTAGTATTACTCAGCTTAAATAACTAAATAACATAGAGAATATGGATAATAGGCTTTAATAGGATTTAGTATTGTCGAATACAGATACACAAATCAACATTAATATGGATGACCAGCCATTTGTACCTGTGGACCCTTATCATCCCCCGTTATCTATTACTACAACATTTTTCAACAAAACAAAACAAACCAGCTTTTCATCTTCTAATAACTTCAAATATAATTTTCGGAAAGCCAACTATATTAAATTATATAATAATCTTTGTCAAACGGATTGGTATTTCATTGAGGATTTTACTGATGTAAATATTGCACTTGACAGCTTCTATAAAACTTTATATGCCATCTTCGATCAGTCTGTTCCCAAAACTACTGCAACCGTAACTTCTTACCCAGTATGGTTTAATTCGGCGATTATAAAAAACCTTAAGATGAAGCAATATTACAGAACTAAATGGAAAAAGATAAATAATTTACGATATCATGAAGAATTTAAGAGACTTCGTGCGATTGTCAAAATAGATATAGATGCTGCGTATCATAATCATGTAGAAGAAGTACAATACGAAATGACCATCAAAGAGCCTGGGGCCAACATCTCTATCTTTTCTTGCTGGCGTGCCGATCGGTTGTACATGAAACAACCAAGCAGACTCCAGCGAGCATCGTTATGGTCAAGAGCTACGATTTCCATGTGATTTAATGTTCAGTTACTCTAAGGGTGAAGATTTGGCAGGGGAAGGCTATGTGAGCGACCTGAGACGAAAAATTGACGAAATCCATAATCATGTACGATCCAACATCCAACGCGCTGGCGACCGAGTGAAGGAAAATTATGACGTAAAAACGGATAACAATGGTTATAAAGACGGAGAATGGTGTGGTTATTTAACCCACAACGACGCCGAGGCCTCTCCCCAAAATTGCAAACATCATGGGATGGACCATACCAGATAATAGAGAGAATCAACGACCCCGTATACAGGATTCGAAAACCACCCCGAGGAAAACCGAGAGTTGTCCACTTCAATCGTCTAACCCCTTATGCTGGCGAAGAAGATGGCGCAGCGATTCGTGCGGTGGTTGAACAAAGCAACAAGGAAGCATTTGAAGACTTCATGGTTCAGCACTCTAATGGAGGTAAAATGCGTGTTGGTGTATCGAGAGAAGGAGAACGAGATCTGTTCCAAGTACCTTCGGACTATTGTCTTGCTCATTGTGTGGCCCAGGATTTGAAGATGTCAGGAGGAATTGCTACCGTCTTCAAGAAGAAGTTTAGATGGTTGGAGGAACTACGCACTCAATGTCCTGAAGTCAGAAGTCCACTTAGATGTTAGTAGCCACTAACGGAAAAGGATCATTTACTATTTGGTGGCGAAGAAGTACTCTCATAAGAAACCAACCTTCAGGGATGTATAGCTATCATTAAAGACGTTGAGGGATTCCCTTTTACTCGAGGATATAAAGAAATTGACAATGCCGAAACTAGCTTGTGGGTTGGACCAATTGGACTGGAGAACAATGAGAAGCATGGTGGGAGTCCTTTTTGCCAATACTGAGACAAGATTTTGGTGTGCTATTATAATTCCAGTGGTATACGACATGAGAAGCCCATAGCCTGCTATTTCTTTCGAGCGTCAGAATGTACGTAGGAGTCCCAGTGAAGGTATCGTCATAAGGTGCAGGAGGACTCATTTCGGGACGAAATGTGCCTAAGAAGGGGAATAAGTGACAGATAATAAGAAAACGTTACAATAAATAATTAATTTAAATAAATCATTTGCCATTATTTTTACACCCGTAAAACGTGCAAAAACGTTAAAGTATAAAAATATCAGACAAATTACAACAGCAAAATTCAAGGACGTAATTGGCCTATTACGATATATACCACCGGAACATCATTATTTCTTCAAATCCCTTTCACACGCACAAAATGTAGATGAGTAGCAAATTGTTTTGTAATTAATGTTTGTAATTATGTACGTTATGTAGTTAAAAAGTGTTTTGAAACGTATAAATTATGTGTTTTAAGTGTTGTAAAATAAAGTGAGTATTGTTTTTTTTAGTTTGAAGCATCTTAAATTATGTTGAATCGACTTGGGCTCCTTCAAATTATATAACGAATAAACAATATAATTGTCGATAGCCGTAAAGAAAATAAATTTTGATTGTTGTAGGTACCCATTGTATAAAGTAATAAATAAAGATGTTTGTCTCTCTAGATTATTAAATAAGCAATGATCCGATTACTACAAATCAAAATTTGAGAGCTCAATCAATTCAATAAAATGTTTGTTTGAAAACAAATAACAAACTGGAAATGAGTGCTATAACATTATTAATAATAACAGTTGATAATGATCTGCATAGGTCGAAAGTATAGTCCTATAATTATTATTTGTAATATACCGTAAACTTATTAGGAAAGCAGTATAGTATGATTTATTCACTAAATTACATTAGGTTACTTACCCTTCTGGGAATTAACAGAAATTAAAAATTATTATTATTACAGTGAAACGAGGAATAAAATCATGCTGATTAAACGATATTTTTGTAAATAAACATTCTTCAGGTATTTAGAGTAAGTTATGATCATATTTGGTGCATTTTAATGACCTCCTGGATTTTTACACCTACAACATCTAATTTTATAAATAAGTTTACAGACATATTTCCGCAAATAACTAGTTAGTGTCCATTTAAAATTTATATTGCAATAATAAATGTTGTTATACTATTTCGAAAATTAACTCTAATAGATTTTTGTATTATTCAATGATCGATTGCAAAATCTCAATGTCTATTAGTATAATTATAGCAAAGAGTACTTGTTTGATGTTTGTGTAAAGAGCAAACAGAAATGTTACAAAACCGTTTGTATTATTTAGATTTCTCCAAACTTCGCCGGGATTGTATAACATTTTGTGCATACCGTATCGCTTTTATATATTTGTTACTAAATTTAAGAGCAAATATGATATTTGTGCATTGTGAGTCAATAATGTTGGGTGCATACATTTTACAAAAAAAGAAAAACAAATTTTATCATCAAATTAATAAAAAGTGTTTGATTAAGGTATTAATTCTTCATTAAAAAAACTTTATATTCATTAATGTTTACGAAACAATTATAATCAAATATAAAATTAAATATTAATTATAATAAATTTCTAATTCTAAAAGTCTGATACAAATGAATGCTTAGAGTAAACAATATTGCAAAGTTATTAATTATAAAATAATTAATTAATCTAATATAAATATAATTGATTATTTTGTAAACAAATTATTGGAGCGGATCGTGTATTGTATAACATTGCCAGTAAAGAAGAACGTATTTTTGGTTGGGAAATATGAATGCGTTTTTAATGCGTGATGTGAAATTGTGTTGTTTAGTCATTTCATATGAACGTTAATTTAATTATTATCATAGTAAATATGTAGATTTGCAATTAATATTAGCAGAGCTGGCATAATTCTACCATATGAAAGCCTTGAACGCTAAATTTTTGAAATTATATGTAATTAAAAATATTAGTTAAAATAAATATACATTGTTGAAGTTTTAAACAATCAAACACTTTGCGACCCTTTCCTAATCCATTAAGGAGTGCCATAGGGCTCTCCCAAATCACCATTCCTTTATAACATTTTCTGCCACAATTTATATAATACCAATCCCACATACTTTGATCTCTCCCTTCTCTTCACCAACGATACCGTCCTTTTCGTACATGCGCTCCAAATACCTATGCAACAATCTGGCGACACATCCTTGTTGAGTATTGAACAGCAAAAGCCATTTAAGAGAAACATAACCGACTCTTAATAAGAATTTTCTTATTTGCAGATTCTAAACTATGGTATAAAAATATTCCAGTAAGTATTTTTGGTTGTTACTAAAGTAGCTTTGGCAAGGCGAATTCGCGAATCTCGCAATGAAAGGAAAACGTCAACGTTTGTGTAAATCCCTTGGTGCCGATCATTCTAGTACCGTTGAATTTTTTGCACATCAACAGCAACAATTTCTCTCAAGATGATGTGTTCTACGTAGTGGGCTTTATATATGACATTATTAGGGCTGAGTATCAATCTGGAATCTTTTAATCGTTGAAAGGTCTCTTTTAAATATTTCATGTGGCTCTCGAAAATGTATCTCAACCCAATGTCATGATATTAAATTGCCATAACTCTGTTTCTACGGTGAATGAGTCGACTCATCTTTATTCTGAGTTAACATGACTGGCGAACCTTATGGATTATTAAATGTTCTCGTTCTTTCTTTTTCCTGTAAGATTGTATTAGATTTCTCCCTCTTAAGAATTTTTAATAATTGAACGAGTTTGGTTTGCGTTTGCCCTTTTTCCAGTTTGAAATACATTCTGTTGTTATATAACCCAATACCACTCATATCCTATAGCCCATGGATCAGCAGGTGATTTCTAATTTTAAGGAGCACATTTTTCGGCGCTGCTTTGAGTTGACGGAGAACACAAACCTTACCCTTTGAGAGTTCTGGAAGGGTCACTTTAACATCGTGATATACCTAAGAATTATTGATCAGGCCTGGCTGGGTGTTACAACGAGGACCTTAACCTTTGCATGAAAGAAGAAGTGACCTGAGGCTGTAGCTGAAAGGGCCTTCGAAGGATTGGAACCCGAAGTGTCAGTGGTAGAGGAGATAGTTTTTCTGGGAAAATCCATGGGTCTGGAGGTGGATGAAAGAGATATGAACGAACTTGTCGAGGAATAGTCTCAAGAATTCATAACCGAGGAGTTACACGATCTACATTCGCTGCAGCATATTGTGGTTCAACAAAAAATTGTTTTGAAGAGGAGCCAGAGATGGAGGAGGTTATCTCTACAAGTGATATAAAGTAGATCTTAGGAATGTGGGAGAAAGTTGTAGAGTTCGTGGATAAAAATCACCCCGTAAAGTTTCAACTGGTCGTGCATCGGAGTTGTTCAACAAATCTTGCCTAACTCATTTCCGCAATATTCTGAAAGGGAGGAAGAAACAAACCTCCTTCGACAGTCTTTTTAAACGATGTGCAGATGAAAATGAGCCAAGCGTGACGAAAATTAAGCGCTTCCGTAAGCATTTCACTTTTTCTTTTATTATGTTTTTATAGAATATGTATTTGTTATTTATAAATAAATGTTTCTTCTTGTAAATACATTTTTCTTATTCAAAACCACTTAACAAAAACAACTGAGGTGGTGTTTTGGGAGCTGGAACGGATTAATGACGTTTCAATTAATTTCAATTGGGAAAATTGCTTAGAGATACGAGCAATTTGGCGTATGAGTAAGGTAAGGAACGAATTAAACTCGTATGTCGAGGTACCACTGTATAATTGATACTTTTTAAGCTAAACTGTTGATGGAACCGGATATGTAAATTTGGTAAGGAGAAACACTTCTGATGTCGGAATGCATTAATTCTTGCTGATTGTTTAGTAGATTAGTCTCGTTGTTAATGGCTTTCTTGATCTAAAGACCCACGAGAAGATTAAGCTTACGGCCTTTTCTGCAAATTCGGATTCGTGAAATCTCTCCCGTGTGGTATCCTGTCTTGAAACAATATTTGATTAATCCTGTTGTTTTTCCGAATGTAATTGATTTTCTGTGTTCATTAAATCAAATTTCAAAATTTATCCCAGTTTACCCTATATAAATGCTGTCACAATTTGCACACTGGATTTTGTAAATTCCTGAATTATTAAGAATCTCCTTTTCTTCTAATTTGTTTTTTACTAGACGTCCCATTAGATTCGATAATGACTTCTACTGTATTAATATTATGTGTATGTAACTGTCGTTTTAATTTTGTTGCTGGTATTACTGATGAATGGGATGGCTGCGTAAGTTTTTCTCCTTCTGTTCATTCGGGCTATATAGTAATTGACTTTATATTTTTATCTTCTTTATTCTGAGTAGTTTATTCACTAATTATTTACTGTAACTGTTATTAATTTCAATATTGTAGATTATCAGTGCCTTTAAAAAAAATTCTTTGTACATCGGGATCATCACAAGTCTGTGTAAATAGGATTTATGAGATAAATGTTTGATTTGTGTTGACTGGCATGGGACTATTGGAATAATTGTGTCGATTGTTGTGAATTTTTTGTAAATGGAATAGTTTTTTATGTTGTATGTTCACTGATAAATCTAAGAAATTGATCCTTCCATTCTCTTCTATTTTCATTGTGAATTGTATGCTTTTATTAATTTTATTTAATTCCTATTTGCATTACTAGTCATTTGGAATGAAAGTTGTGGAGAATATACAGTTTATAATTAGAAAAGAACTTATGAATTATGTTACTCACTAGCTGTAAGAGACCAAAAATATCGCTCAAAATGTAATAGTAGAGGGAGACTGAAATATAAAAATCGAGAAAGAGACTATAAATAGTATAGATGAAAGAGGATATGATTTGTATATTAAAAAATTGACAATAAATCATTCATATATAACATAGAGTTTTCTGACAGTATTGGCGAGAATACGAATAACATTTTTTCCGATGCACCCTAATACTTTCGAGAATATTCAAATTTTCAGAGGTCACAATAGATCTCCGTCACTATTGCATGCCACACACCGACGAGAGTAAGGCACCAGAAATGTTTATACAATTATGATAAAATATTACATAGGAAAAAATGGTATTGGTGATATTCTTCTTGATTTTTTGTTGTTTCCTTCATTAAATAGTATATTAGTTTCTTCTTCAAAAAATGAAGATCTAAGGATACAGTAAGTAAAGAAGGAGGAGTGGTTGAAATAGATAAACCAATAAGATCTAAAAATCTTAAACACGTATGTAGAAGAAGACTGAGAGGGCGTACTAACATATCCAAAGCTAAGGGATAAATCAATGATTGACAATGTGCTTGTGAAAGAAGAAATTAGAAAGGAGGTGAACGAATTTACCGTAGAAAATAGATATGAATCGGATCACCTTAACTGCCAAGATGGTTTGCTATTGATAATGATCCCTAAGTAAAAGTTTCGAATCAGCTAAACAAGAAATCATCGGCTAATTGAATACAGATATCAAAAATAAAACAAACCACATTGAAAATCTTACATCCCGCATCAAATTAATTAAAAATGAAGCCCTAGAAAATGAAGAATTATACGATGTTATAGAAAATGTAAATGAGTTAGCTAGTGATTTCACTCAGAGTGATCATATACTTATTATGGCTAGTACAGTGGACGCGATTAAGGGTCGGCATAAATTTTTACTAAAATTAAGCAGCTTCTAACACCACTAATTAATCAAACTAATATTTATTTTATTGAAAATTCTCATTGGAATGGCAGGCATATTTTGAACAAATACATTAAATCAATGAATATACAGCTATATGAATGTGCAAACGACTTTAAGTGTGTATATTTTGAAAATAGCGTCTATTCTATATAAATAAAAAATATAAATTTATAATGATCAAAAACATATTAAGACAGTTACAAACTAACTCAGGTAATAATCTCAATAATGACCAACTTACTTCGTTGTCACCAAAAAAAATGGGATATCGCCGTTAATGGAAGCACTGAATTAAACTGTTTCTTCTTAAATATTCAATCCCTTCGTAGTAAAATTAATGAAATTGAAGTTATTGCTATTGATGAATGATTAAATATTTCTGTCCTGTGTATATGTGAACACTGGCTAAAAGATGAAGAAGTAAAGGCAGTTGTAGTCTTAAATTTTCATGTAGCATTACATTTCGCTTGAAAAGTGTCTTCCGGAGGAGTTCTAAATGAAATCTGTGCATAAAAACAATATTTTCCCTGATGCATTGAAAAAAGGTTTAGTTATTCCAATTTAAAAAAAAAGGCAAATATGACGATCCTGATAACTTTCGCTCTACCTCACTACTTCATATATATGCTAAAATCTTAGAAAAATTCCTTCAAATGCAATTGATCCACTTCTGATGTGGTTATAAAAGTTGTAGAAATGGTAACTGATTGTTTAGAAGAGGGATCCGTTTCAATGTCTAGTTTTCTCGATCTGTCAAAAGCCTTTAACCAAATTTCATTACGCAAACTTTATTTTTACAATGTGCATCCCGAAAGTTGCAGGTTAATAATGTCTCACCTCTCGGGAAGAACACAACGTGTAAACGTTGATGGTTGTTTATCGGGTCCCTTGCCCATTGTACATGGTGTCCCACAGGGCTCTATTCTGGGACCTCTTTTATTCTTAATTTACGTGAATGACCTACCGTCTCTACTGCAAATGCTACAGTAATATTATATGCTAATGAGATTAGACTCATCGACACATCTAAATAGTTAGAAGTAGTATCGAAGTTGGATGTTGAATCACAAGAAATGGCATCGCGTTGGTTTCTAAGTAATGAACTACAATAAAATGGCACCAAGACGACTACTCTTATCTTTTCTCTCTGCAAGGAAGTATATGAAAATAATACGGTGAAATTCTTAGGTGTACATATTGAAAGCCATTTATCATGGGCTACTCATTCAGACGCTCTGGCCAGCAGACTATGTTCAAATATTTATTTGATACGTAATTTATAAATGTTAGTCCCTAAAGAAATGTTACGAGACGCTTATTTTGCTCTAATTTAAAGTCAATTATTATATGAATTAATTGCTTGGGGAAATTCGACCATTAGGCATCGTATGCCTTTCTTATATCAAAAATTATATTTATTATTATACCAAAATAACTCCGTAATTTCTAGTTATAATACCAGAAATAAATCTGGTATTCATGCGAAATACACCAAATTAACTAAATCTCAACTGGGGTTAGGTTTCACGGTATAAAATTTTATAATGTACTTCCGGAACAAATTAAAAATGAACGCGGTGCTATATTCTTAAAACGTATAAAAGCTTTCCTCATTGCACGAGCCTTTTGCAGTTGGGAGGAGTACCTCGATTATGATTTTAGCTCGTGTTTGTCATAATTTAGTTGTTTCTATAATTATTTATTATTTGTTATTAGTTTTAACCTTGTATTGTATGTTATTTATTATATTCTATATTTTTAACTCGTGCCTGTACTTGTCAAAAATAACTGATATGTTTACATTTTTAGATTTTAGAATTTAGTTTTATTGTAATTTATTTTGTAATTTTATATTAAAATATTTTAAATTTAAGGTTATTATGCTTGCATGTTTAACTATCCGATTTTTTAATTCGTTGTTATTTATTTATTTGTGGGTTTGTAAGTCCTATTTAATCTTAAGGGTGTAACGAACACCGCAGAAAAAAAAATTGCACGGCTGTACTGCGAGCACAGCTAAAGGACCGTACTAATCCGAGCAGGTAACGCGATCGGCCCGCGCGTTCGTATTGACCCCAATAAACCACCAGCTTCAAGGTTGTCATGCTACCCTTTTTCGGGACTAACTCATCCTGCCGTTTAGTCTTTCAAAAAGAACTGATAAAGATTTCAAATTTGTGTTAAAATGTATTTTTTTTTTGTATGAATACCTAAGTGTCTGTGCAAGGTATTAAGAATGTAATTTATGTACGTAAATGTAAATTTTGTATTGTTCTACATTAATACCCTAAAATTCGAGTAAACGTGAAATTACTACCACCAACAGCTTATTGTCTAGTTGTCATCGGCATGCGACCTACCGATTTGTAGGATACTATCGTAAATTTAAAATCCAGGCGAAGGTTTTATGGGCAATTGCGGTTTTCTTTGTTGTGGAGGGAAAGGACGGCCGGGTGCCGATGGGGCAGGATGAGTAGCTTCGCCCTTTTTCGCCGTTCGAAGGAAGGATCGCCAAGACCCTTTGAATAAATTACCAAGAGGCTCCGTTAGGGGTGAAAACATCCCAATCCCCGAGAGTGCAGCTACAAGTATACAACTTCAACCAAGAAGCAATTCTCAAAACAGGAACAGATAAATAGAAAAAACACGAAAATATATTCGTAAAATCTACAACAAATTAGTCTTATTAAGACTACAAGAACAAATCACTTTTGAAACAACTACTTCTCTAGCTTGTAGTCTTAATAAGACTCATTTGTTGTAGATTTTACGAATATATTTTTGTGTTTTTTCTATTTATTAGTGAATTATCTACAACGTAAAGGACTTATATATTTTATTACAGGAACAGAATTGACGTTAGCTTCACAAAGGTTGCACTCACCATTATTACGACGTGGAGTTCATTTTGTAAAGAAAACCGGCAACATCAAAATGGCCGACGGGATAGCAAAAATTCAAGAAATACAGGCGACAATTATTCCAATTATGTTACAACTCTGAAACATAAACGTCACTTTCTACGTGCTACCAAACATCCGCGCCAAAGAATCTATCCTGGGTATGGATTTCATTCACGCAGCCAGGATCATTCAGGATGCATCACAAGGCATTTTACGACGATTCTAGATGCTTCGATTACATAACTTCGAACATCTACAAACGCCCTCGTCACGTTAGATCCGTTCCAATCCCACTTAGGAAACATGAATGCCCAGAGGCAAAGGAGGCCGACAAATAAAAAATCAACCAATTACTAGAGGAATTCAACGACGTTTTCCAAGAAAATGGACGCCACACCGGTAAAAAACAGGTCCTCCTTCTTATCACCATACAGAAAAAAGGAGTTAGCCAAGCAATTATATACTATGAAAGGTCAGGGAATCATTCAACCCTCAACGTCACCATGGTCAGCACCCATTATAATGGTACCAAAAAGGACGGAGAATTGCGATTGTGCACTACCGAGGATTAAACGCCGTCACCGTCGCAGATAACTACCCACTACCACGGATGGAGGAATTACTGGATTTCAATGCTTAATGGATCGACTGTGCCAAGGAATGCCAGGAGTCACCGTATATGCTTATTTAGATGATATCATATTACTATCAACTACCTTGCAAAAGCACCAAGAAGATATGCGAAAGATATTAGTACAACTACGTACACATCAGCTTAGAGCAAATCGGGAGAAAACCCACATCGGCCGTCTCGAAGCTCCCTACCTCGGACATATCATCGCGGCTCCAGGCATTAAAGTCAACCCCCAGAAATGTGAAGCTATCGCCAGTTGGAAGCCACCCACTAATAGCAAGGAAATTCTCAGCTTTGTGCAAACTTGCTCATGGTATCATCGGTTTATATCCAACTTTGCAGATAACGCTCAGCTCCTTACTGCGCTATTAAAAAAATCCGCAGTATTCCAATGGGAAAAAGCCCAGCAAGATGCATTCGATGCACTAAAACAAGCTCTAATGAATCCACCAGTTCTAGTCCAACACAGCGAAGACATGCCCTACGTGCTCCGAACTGATGTTTCGAATTATGCTGTCGCAGCAATTCAAGAACGACCAATAGAATACTAGTCGACTACTGACTTCGGCAGAAGGCTAGCACGGTGGGCTCTACAGATCATGCCTTATCGCGCTTCGCTTGAGTACATCCCAGGACAAAGTAACATCGTGGCAGACGCAATATCACGTCCTCCACAAGAGAAGGGAAGTCCACAAGTACGGCACATTCAGCTAACCGCCGCGCCAATATCCCGAGAGGAGATTCGTTCCTCCCAACTTCAAGACGAAGGTCTATCCAAGATAATCACCACCCTAGAAATAATGCAGGCCAACGAAGATACCTTATATTGGACGAACAAAAGGTATATCATGGATAAAGGAGTCCTCTACAGGCTTGATCTCGAGGAAGACAATGAAGACAACATCCAACTATGTGTTCCAAGACAGCACATCAAGGAAGTAATTGCTGCATATCACGATGACCCAACGGCATGCCACGCCGGGATATATGGGACGTTGCACAAGATACGCGCAAAATTTACATGGAAGAACATGCGAACCGATATAGCCGCCTACATCAAACACTGTCCAGAGTGCCAAGATTCAAGAGTAATTAGCCAGCCGATGGACCGAGTTGTTTGCCTTATGACACGCCACCGCCGAGGAATATTCCCTTATCCTGCTTAATGAAGTTTTTCTGCGCTTCGGGATTCCGAGAAGATGTATCTCTGACAATGGAACACAGTTCGTAAGCCAAGTAATGCAACACGCTTCCCATTAGTTCGACATTCATAAAGCCTTGATACCAATTTATCATCCCGAAACCAACCCGGTAGAGAGAAGAAGACTCGCCTCGCCATACTGGTCGAAGTGGACCACACTTCCTGACCATTGAAGTCTATTAGATTCGCCAAAACACAACCCGATACCAAACACCAGGGAGAACTCCTGCCTATCTTACATTCGCGAGAGAACTCAGAACCCCATATGAGCTCACTCACGATTTACGAGAAGTCGACGTTTAGCAGAATCTACCTACATATTTAACCCCAAAGGTTAGGGGTGAAAACATCCCAAACGCGAAAGGGCGGACAATTCAAACGACAAAGATGCAGTACTCGGAAACGAATAAAACAGTCGCCCATCCACAAATAAAGTAGTACGCTCATGGCTTCGAAGAGATTACCTCACCCGAACCTAGAACACGACTTCTGCTAGAGCTTTGAGAGAGAATACCTAACCCGAACTCTATTCGACGAAGAAGTCTGAATCATACCAGCTACTCGCATCTGCGCCCCCGCAAACGTGACCGAATACCACCACACCCCGTTTTCACGAGACCACGGTGTAAGCGATCACCACCACCAAGCAGCCCACCAACCAGCCACTCCTGGACAGCATCCCCACATCCCTAGACGAGCAACGAATAACCACGCAATCCAGACTGTCCATATTAATTTACACTTTGACCTATATATATAATTTTGTAAATAATAAAATATTTTATTTCGCGATAGGTCCTATGTAATTTTAAGGGGTTTTTTCCCTTTCTTTTAATCTATTTTAATCCGTGGCATTTTAATTCATTGTTATTTATTTATTTTTATATTTATTACTTAAATGCGCGTGACCTTCCAATTATAAAGTATTTTTTAATGCCTGGTAATCTCACGGCAAGCATCATCTCAATGAATTATTATTAGAGTTAGACATTTATCAGATTATTATTATTTGTATATGACGTGTGTAAAACAACTTTGTTAATACACCAATAAATTGAATTGAATAGTGACCGAAATGTACAGCTAGCTAAAATAAAAATTATTTGTGAAGAAAGTGTTAGTGTTTTATTCCAAGTTCATTTTCCAAGATAGGATTGATGGAGTGAGAAGAAGATAGTGAAGTAATAAGTCATAGGTGGAGCTGAAAAGACAGCGCTAAAGAAAAGTATACGAGATAAAAGAGGTGGATTCCACAGAAGTTAATTCAATTGCAAGAGACAGTAAGGATTATGCAAAAAGGTAATAAAGGGGGTAGCCAGGAGTTTTGATTTGACGAGAAGTAGTAAATTAATTGGATGAGTTACGTGAAGATAAACTTGATTATAAAATAAAGCACTAAAAGCCTTTCTTCACACAGTTTATTTGAAATACGAAATATATATTTCGGACACAAAGTGACCATTATCAATGGTTTAATACTAAGTATAAAACTAAAATTAAACAATATTTATACAGACAAATTATGTAAATAAGTTGGAAGGGTGGTAGGGTAAAAATTTTTTTGCATTATTTTCAAAATGGTTCTGAAAGATGTTAGCTAAGAACGGAGATTAAGGGTTACCCCATCGCTGTACCAAAGGTTTGTTTGCAAAATGTATTATTGTATTCAATATTCTTTGTCCAAAGAAAATAGAGAAAAGGAGTTCAACATCATTATTAATATTGCGAAAAGCCTCAATTACAATCTTCATACAATTAAAAAACTTATTAATAAACACGCGTTTAAAAATAAACCTAGGTTTGCAACTAGCCTTACACCATCTAATCATAACAAAGATAAAAAAATACGTCAAATTAATTTATTCCCCAAAAACTGAGTCGCATTTCAATAAATTATATAAAAAATTCCACCTAACTCCTGCGTATTATTCAAACTCAAAATTGAGACAATTATTAGGAACCACCTTTACTAAAACAAATGAAAAAAAATCCTTTAAAGTAATGAGTTCATTCACTTACACATAAACACGCAAAAAACTCGGTTGATCAATCAATTAATTAATCACTACTATTGCGATAAGATTTATCAATTTGTATCAAGAGTCAATATAAGTAAAGAATGTTATATGGATTTATTTAATCATGTGAGATTTGCATAGTATTTATGAAAGATCATTTTTATTGACTGATGAACATTTTGTTTAGAATTTCTATAATAGTATTGTTTACCACCCCAGCCATTATTTTAAATTTGTTTTAAAATTGTTCTTGTATGGAAATATTTTCTTGAAATCATCTTTTGGTAAATAATCCCAAATAAATGAATAAACTATTTTTTATATGACGTTGTTAAAAATATTCTAATCTGTATTTTGTGTTAGTTAATACAACTGTTGATGAAATTCACATTTGAAAGATTTATTTGCATACTTGCGTAATATTTTCTACCAAAATTCTTGTAATTTTGATTATATCTATATTTTTCTTACAGTATATCGTCACCTGCTAATTAATTGCAAAACTTTGATTCGGAACATAAAATTTATTTTCTCGAAGGTTGATTTCATTTTCGATAACGTTCCAAGTATTTATAGCAGGTCATTTGCTCTCATTATCAATTATATCTTATACATTGTCAAAATTTTAAATTTATTTAATTCTGTTAATTAGAAGGTTAATTAACATAAAAATGTTTCACCACGGGTTAAGTGATAATTTAATTCATCGTTATTTATTTCTTATAAATATTTGATTTGTTTATTAAATAGGAAATAATAATTAAATATTATATTATATTAGAAATACATTATACCTTCTTTTATATATGATTATGAATAATACTTTGCCATTATTATTTACACCAAGAAAATTATTAGATGCAAATTGGCATATTCAAACAAAATTGTAGCATTTTAAAAAATGGGATGGTTTTTAAAATTTTCAATCATTAGATGCTGCTAACATATCTTTCACGATTTTTCTCAGATTTGGCTAAATACTATTAGATTATTGATATAATAATTTAATTAATTAAATAATACTTTTCGTAATCAAAGGTATGCATATAAAACCGCCATACTATGTCAAAAATAATCATAATGATTTTGTCTATTAATATTGTTATATGTGACAACTCAAATATTTACAAAACTTCAAATAACACACAAACATGCCTTTTGGTTCACAACACATACCGCCAGCAATTGAAATTGGGATTTTAAAAGAATCTTATAAAAAGGACGGTGCAATCGCTAACCGTTGGAAAGAAGAATGGAATTGGCTGGTAGATGAAATAAGGTGAGTTCAATAAATTAACCTATAAAATTATTAAAGAAAATATTTGCAACCGTTATTACGTGTCAATCTTTGCATATACTGAATTAAATTATTGCATGCATTCTAGGAATTTGGAAAAAGAATTAGCGGCTAAAATGCATCATTCGAAAAAAGATTCGGAATCAAGAACCATCAAACCAATTCCTGCCACAACCGCAGGTTTTATCGGGTTTATGTCTTCAAAGCCTGAATTCAGCTTAGAGAAATATGGACCTGACTTGATGCCTGCACCAACTTTGCCAGAGATCTACAACTTAAAGACTAACATTTTTAAATATGGAACTTAAAAATACATTTTATTTTTTAAATTTAATTCTAAATATACTGAATACAATTATATATTAATTAATTTAATTGACTTTAAATTTAACGCTGACACACTTGCGAAAAAGTTATCATCTAACCTTGTAGGTACTGTGATAATCAATAGTGGTAATATGAAACACCTCAAAAAACGATTAAATATCGATACCTAAATCGTTTAAAATAATGGGTGACATCACTATAGCTATGCATAAATAACTGATTAATAAATTAAGTACGAATGATATGAAGAAGAATTTGAAAGAAATTATTAAATTGGAAAGGAGATGGAAGTGTGTAAGAAATTAGAACCATTGAGGACAGGAGCTACCAGACAGGGTAAGGGGGTAACGTGGGTGTTTTGATTTACTTTTGATAAATAATAATAATACAAAAATAAAATTTAATATCTATCCGGAATGTATTCAATAAACTGCAACAAATGCAATCAAATATACGTAGCGCAAACTTATTTCAAATATATTTGAACACCAGTAATATGTTCAATTTCAATAAATAAAGCAGCAGTCGCACGTCATTCACTAGAAACAGGACACAAATAATATACTACTTTGAAAACAGTAAAGTCATCGTAGATTAAATATGCTAGAATCTATTTAAATGTGCAAAAATTTATATGTTTATGTTTATTCAAGTTTTAAATTTGTTAAATTGTTTGTTACTTCATAATTAATAATTGGTTAATTCTTTATATAATGAGTTTAAATGGTCTTTACTTGTTTGTTCCTGTAAAGCGTAAGAGAAATTCACCATATACATAACCAAAGCGGTTTAATGATGAATTAATCCAGTTAGTTCAAAATAAGAAAAATGCAAATAGTAAGTTTAAATTTAAGTAAGTCCCTCTACGATCAATTGATTAACAATGCGAAATATAACGTTAAACAGAATCATAAGGTTTTTGTTGGAAATTTGTTAATGATTGCAGTAAAATACGTGGGTTTCCTAAACAAATGTGTTACAATGGTATTGTTATGCTAGATTCGAGTGTGTAAATTTATTTGCTAATTATTTTTCTACGGTGTATTGTTTTGTCTATTATCCTAAAGTGACTGAGTCTCTTTGTCTTGAGTCGCTCTCATTTAATTCCGTTAACATTTTGAATTATCTTTGAATGATTCTGAATTTCCTGGTCCTGATTGGTTACCTCCTTATTTTTAAAAAATGTGTTTGTTCTCTCTTACATTACCCATCCTCACCTTGTTTAATTGTTAAAGATCCAGTTTCCGAACTATGTTTGCAATTACAGAGGTATTTTCTTACAATCGACTAAAAATGCTGGACTATTTTTTTCAAAGCAAGTGATGTGGACTTATAAACGCATTAATTCTGAAGAGCAGCATGGTTTTATTGAAGCTAGATCTACTGTTACTAATTTGTTATCGTATCAGCATTTTATTCTACGTGCTTTCGAGAGTGGATATCAGGTTGATGCAATTTACACTAATTTCTCGAAAGGCTTTGATCGTGTTAACCATAATACGTTGTTATCTAGACTTACTGACTATGGCTTCAGTGATTTAGTTGTTTCCGGTTTCGTAGTTTTTTTATGTAATCGCAAACAATATGTAAAATTGATAATTACATATTTGATTCAATAGATGTAACCTATGGTTCTCATTGTGGACCTATTCTAGTTTTGTTGTTCATAAATCATATATGCAAATTTTATATCAATACTTCCAAATTCTTGATGTTTGTTTTAATAATTCGTAATGAGATTGATCGCAATGATTTACAAGATGACATTAATAATTTTTCATCTTGGTGCACAAATAATAATCTTGTCCTTAATATTAATAAGTTCTGTTCTATTTCTTTTTCACGTAGTAATTTATTAAAATTTTCATACTTAATTAATGTTATTAAATTGAAATCAGTAGCAGAAATTAAAGATTTAGGTGCTATTCTTTATTTTTTATCACATATCAATATTATTTGTATTAAAGCTTTCATAGCTCTCGATGCCATCAAACAGTTTTCTACTTATTTTAGTATCAATACGTTGAAAATTCTATATCTTACGTTAGTACTATCTAAATTAGAATATTGCTCCATAATATAGAATTCATATTATACAAATGCAACTAATAAATTAGAGATGATCCAAAGCAAATTTTTAATTTTCATGTTTTTGGATATGCCTTGGAAAATTACGATCAGAATTTTGCCATTCCGAAATGTTAATAACTTAAATGCTTGACTTATGCTTTGGTTTTAAATTAATAAATGGTATAATAGCTTTCGGCGCTAGATTTTAATTTTTCCCTGGTAAGAAAAACCCGTGCTACTTTTCCTTTTCAAGTTCCTCTCCATACTACCAACTATGGAAGTAATAATTACTATGATCATGAAATACTGCAATAAATTATGCACAAATCCTAAGTTTCTTATTTATAACTTGTCTTTTATATCGTTTAAATTTAGCCTTAAGTTTATAGATTTGTCTATTTATACTTGATTTTTGATATTTTTATTGTATATGAAAATATAGTATTGTTTTCTTTAAGTATATGTATATATTTACAATATGTTATTTTGAGATTAATACCACATTTGAATGATTGTACTTATTTGTTGATTTTTATTTTTGCTTTTCTATGTCTTTTAGTACCGTAAGTAATAGTACTTTTATTGTTAATTATATTCCTAAATTTATAATTTGTAAAAAAGGTGTTATCCGTAAATTAAATAAATAAATAAATAAATAAAAACCAAGCAAGCATCATTGAACATCATATTTAATTAACTGTATTTTTGTGAATTTCGGTTTTTTTTGCCTGGTTCGATGTGTTTGTGGTACAATGTTGTGTGTACCATAAACACATCGAACCAGGCAAAAAAAAACCGAAATTTCTGCAATTAAGAATATAGTATTAAACAACGGATACATTAGCAGTATTATTGATGGTGACCCATCTGATACAAACGAAAAATATTTTAGCAACGTTAGTCTCAAAATTAAGAATATTTTAAAACGGTACAATATTACAGCAACATTTTGTTTTTCACCATTCCAAACTCGATGCCCTGCACTAACTTGCACAGGTCCTTCAGGGGTTGTGCATGGAAATCATTTAGTACTATCTGTCTGTTACTAAATGTGAGCTGTCTTTTTTTACCAGCGTATTACAACTGCACAGAATGTGCATTGCTGTTTCCGGTGCCATATGACATAACCGACAGCTGGTGCCGCTGTTGTGTAGACCCATTTTACTTAGGTGTTCTTTAACAGTCATGTGGCCTGTTAGCCCCGGCGTCCAGAGAAGTGTTACCTTGTTCTGCCTGGCCAGGTCATTCAGAGTATCGAAGCAGACTGATACCAGTTTGGATGAAGTCTTTTAGCTTTGGAGCGCGTTCAGTGCTGCCTGGCTGTCAGACATGATGTAGATACGCCTGTCTCAACAGTTCCTCTCTATATTGGTTTTCGCGCATTCGATGATCGTGAATATTTCAACTTGAAAGACTGATGCCAGGCTACCCAGTTCTCGGAACCATCCGTGTACCAGATCATGCTTTGTTTGTGAATATCCTCCCTATGGCTAGTCCATTCATTGCGGTCTGGAATAGTGACCTTGACGAGTGCATTTTCATGGTGTCTGACTATCATACTACCTTATTTGCAGGAGAGGTTCCCCTATGTTTGTCAAGAGTCTTCTGTGTGGGGTGTCAACTTTTACTTTAACCGTTGCTAGCTGCAGTATATAGAGTGCTAGTTTTGTCTTCCCCATTATCAGAATATGAAGTGGTGTGAGATCTAATAGCGTCTCCACTGTTGCGGTGAGCGTGGTTCTTATAGCCCCTGTTATGCTGATGCAGGCAAGTCTTTGGACCTTGCTGAGGATTTGTATGGTTGTGTGTTGCGTGGCTTTGGGCCACCACACAAAAGCAGCATATATGATTGCGGGCCTAACCACTACAGCCAGTATACTGGACTGAGCCCCATTGTCGGTGGTACACACGTTCAATTACCGCAAGGGTAATTTCCGTTTTACGTTTAATTTTTGAAATGTGTGAGGTCCAGGTGAGTTTGGAGTCAAAGATTAGTCCTAAGTACTTAACCTTCCCCGACAATTCGAGGTTCTCACCATTTAGAAGGGGGGGAGGTCCTAGCCCATCCAATTTCCTCCTATGCGTGAAAGGTACAACGGTGGTTTTAGGGTGAGACTTTTAATTCTTTTCTAGCACACCATTTTTTCACCACGTTCAGTGCTCGTAGAATGAGCTCTCTGATCGTGTTGTTGAATTTTCCCTCAACGAGAATGACTAGGTCATCTGCGTATCCCAGGGAAGAGTATCCTTTGTTGTTGAGTTCTAAACAATCTATCCATGACTAGGTTTCAGAGCACAGGTAAATAACTCCTCTGTGCGGACAACCGTCGGCCAATCTGGATGCTAGTGTCTGGTCAGCAAATGTAGTATATACCATCCTTTGTCTTAGCATGCAGTCAATACATCTGCAACTAGTTTCCTCTAACCCCCGCTTCCTCAAGGCAGCAGTTATGAAGTGAAACCATGCGTAATACATTTAGCAAATCTGGAATCTATAAGTTAACCTGTTAACACTGTCAAGGTGTGTATAAAGAGCAATCTAGTCAGAATTTCACTATCAGCTTTTAATAACATCTACGCTCTTTTTGCCTTAAACAAATTAAAAATCAACATTTGTCAAATATATAATAGATGAGAATTATTGTTTTGGCGAGATTACGCCGAAAAGGGGCGAAAAATAGACTTCCTTGAGTTTATAAATCCCGCGTTAATCCGAGAATTCCCCTATTTAACGATCAGATTTACTTATTCTACGCTCCAATTTTCAACACTGTTTGTTGAGATTTTTAGATATATTATATGAGCCGTAAATTTTACAAGTCCATTTATACTTAAATTGAGATATTGTTTCAATGAAATTAAAATTATACGTACAGTATACTAATGAGTCATACGTAAGTGTATCTAAATGTGTTAAATTTAGAGTTCCTATTAAAATAATAGCAATTATTAATTAATTAATAAGTTTTTTCTTACCAAGAACCAGATTCGTTATAAAATTTGAAGCAGCCCAAGTCCATTCAATATTGAACGCATTTTATTTTACATATCTTTAAAACACTTCAAAAACATAATTTATGCGATTAAGAACATTTTTTAACTACAAAACATACACAATTACTTAAATAATGTCTTTTACTTCTTAAATTTTAAACATGATTTAGGATGCATGTATCAATTTCTTGAGCACCTCTTGATGCTCAAAGGTACATGTGAATATTATCGTTATGAAAATTGTAAATACTCAAATTTAGAACGTAAATATTACGTTTATAATATGCTACTGAAGTAGTCAACTTTGGATAAGGAAATGCTTTTTGCAAGTCGAACGAAATAGCGAAATAATACTTAATAGTTGTTCCTAATCTTGTTTTAGTAATTTCCTAGCTGATTCTACTAGTCTTAAATGGATATCGCGTTCTTTTGTAAGTTTAATCTTTCTTCAGCGTCATTGGATGCTTTAATGTTAATATTTAATAAGCCGCATTTTTGACATTTATCTTTGCGCAGTTGTGGAAATATAAATCACAATATTTTTTAAATATTTTTCTGTAGGTCCACTCATTAACGGCTTGATTATATTATATCTTTTATTAGGATTATGAGATCTAGTAAAATCATATAATTCAAATTTAGGGAAATTTTTAATATGGTTTCAACGTGTTTTTTTCTCTTCCTCAGATTTTTTTTTTTGATGATCCAATCATACGCCCACGTAAATCATTTCCAGAGTTTAATACACGTTTCAAGCACCGAAAAGGATTTTTTTATTTACAGACAGGAACTTTGTTTTGGAAAACTTTTGAAAGTACAGTATTTTCGGTTTGAGTACAACATATTTTCCTGAATTCCGTTTAAACTTTAGCACTGTTTGGATGTATGTTTCATCTTTTCTCCATTGTTATCTCTACCTTCATCCCCTGAAGACGAATATTGTTCTATAATTCTCTTTCTTTTGCGATTTTCTTTAAAAACTTTCGTTACTCATTCTTCTTCACTATGAGAACTAAATGGTCTTATCTTTTTGTTCTTCCTCATGGGTGAAATAATTTCTAGAACTTAATGTTATATATGTTAGAGGCTTCTACTTTGTTATACATTTTTGTCATAATCGTGTTTGATTAAATTTCTAAAACCTAATATTAAATTTTCAGTTTTATATTTAATTGTAAGTACATATGTATATTGCGTAAATTTTCTTTAACTACATTAATTAAACGTATTGTTTAAGCCATAACTTTGTGATGCATATTGAATCAGGAACTTTATCAAATGATAAATAATTATTTATCATTTGATAAAGTTCCTAAACGTATTGTTTATTCAACTAACGCAATTGTCCAAAAATTGAGGTTAACTTGTTAAATACTAATTAATTAAAATTACCTTCATCACTGTAACATATTTTTTTCTAAAACGGGTTATATTTTTCTGTGAGAATGTTTGAGTACGTGAAGATTCTTCTCAAAAGGTATCAGGTTCGCGGAAGAGAGAAGAGTAATTTGGCGGGTGGTAAACTTACCTACTATTATACACGTTAAAATTTTGGCCAACTTTTCTTAAAAGATATCAGGATTGTAGAAGTGAGAAGAGTAATTTGGCGGGAAAACTTACCTACTATTATGCACGTTAAAATTTTGCCCAATTTTTCTTATAAGGTATTAGGATCGCAGAAGTGAAAAGAGTAATTTGGCGGAAAAACTTACCTACTATTATGCACGAAAAAATTTTGGACAATTTTTCTCAAAAGGTATAAGGATAGTAGAAGTAAGAAGAGTAATTCGACAGGAAAACTTATCTGTTATAATGCAAGTTAAAGTTTTGCCTAATATTCCTCAGAAGGTATCAGGATCGCAGAAGTACAATTAATATAAAAAGTTCAAAATATCATTTTGTTTACTGTGTTTATTTAAATTTTAAATGCACATTTCAAAAATAGAAAAGTCAAAAATTGGCACAGTAGACAACTTAATTATTTTGTTAAATATAATAAATGGAAATTTTGGGTTGGGTTTAAAGGTTATGGTTTGGGAAAATTTATAATAGGAATAATTTCAAGTAATGAGTTTTCTAGTGGACTAAGATCGAAATTCAATAAATAATTTTCATGGTTTTTCATCTCTATTGCCCTCCAACATATTCAATCTGTTCTCGGTGGAGTATTTTAATAATTGTATGTTATTTACTGAGGATTTATGTCCAGTGAAGTTAGGATGGTGCGCGACTGCTATATTTGTATAGTAAGATATTGGGTTTGTGAGTAATACAGAGCAGATTTAATTGGACATTTAATTCTATGTAGGTTTTTTTGTAATTTTTTTCTTGTATGTATTTTTTTTAGAAAGAATACCAAAGATATAATAAATAAATAAAATAAATAAAATAAAAATGCCCATTGAGCTATTTTAGCTTGAATGACTTATATTAAAGATAGTTTAGCTTTAAATTAATAGATTGAAACTATTTAATTTTGTTAATTCATGTTGTATTTAATTGTTGATGAAATAAATTTTTAAACTTTAAACCACTTTTATAATTTAAAAAAAAAACATTATTGCCTACACTCACAACATTGGTTTTGCTAAACTGTGGATTTTCAGGCGAAAAAATAGTGAGTATAGTGAGAAATAAATGTTCAAACTTTATTCATTATAAGTAGGAAATTAAAAAAAACTGCATTTTGTTGATTTAACAACTTGCAATTTCCAGATTACAAGATGTATTACAAAATAATTGTTCCCACCATCAATTATACTATCATTAGTCAATAACAGTGCAATGAAGTATTAAAATTAAAAAAATATTTCTCAAAATAATTTAATGAATCTTTAAAAAATAATTATTCTTCGGTTTACCAGAAATATTTTTTATAAGGTCCTTCTTATAGGGTTTTGTACAGGCCTAGATTGTCTTTCATATTTGACTTTATTTATTTGTATTTATATATTATATTATTTTTTAAACATTTTTACCCTGAAAAAAAATCAAGTACGTCATTAGAATAATTGTCTAAAATTTTAATACGTCAATGAGGGAAGTGGGAATAATCATCGACCTATTTAATTCATTTCATTAACTTGATAAAAATGAGAGATGAAAATTCATGGTTAAGGCAAAATAGGCAACAAGCCGTCCGTACGGCCCAATTGAATGAATGCTGGTCGTTAAAGTGGGGCTGGCTTTTGGACGAAGGAGAGAAGTTGAGGGAAACATTAAGTATAGCCTACAAGAATAAAGAAAAGGTTTTCGACCGAACAACAAAACCGATTCCTCAAACCACAAATGGTATGTATGGTTGGTTGGGTACTAAATCTGAGTTTAGCCTGGAAAATATTCTTGCTGAGCAATGGTACACCGATGGTTTAAGGAAGATAAATATGCGATATCTGGAGGAATTATAAAATTTATCATTTGTAAATAGGAATTGTTTTATTATAATAAACTATGATTAATTCACTTACTTATTTCTGTACATTATCAATGTAATAATATTGATTATATATCTATTTATCTTTCTAAGTTAAGGATAAACAAGCAGAATAACTTTTAAATATTTAATATAAGATGATGATAAATCTTGTTTTTTTAAGATTATATTTTTACTTTTGAATAACATAACTTCTTATTACACTTTTAAACAGAATACTCATTACAATATATCAGCCGAAAAACACAAACATAAATCTTTTGCACAATTTAGATATGAGAAACTAGACACAAGTTCATTGCTTGTATAAAAATGTGAAGTTATACGTGAGGGTTGTAAGGAATCACAGACATCTTCATAACCAAACTGCACAGCATGAAGTTGTATGTTGTTTTCATTTAAGCATAATACATATAGATATGTGTTATAGTATGCCCTTAAAATGTGTAATCTAAGTGATGCACTGGTGGCTGGAAGATCCTCCATCGAAATGTTTTTCCCCTGTGTGTAAACAAACACTCGTAATTCGTCCATGGTTTTACAAAGTGATCCCTTTTTCAAATCCTGTACAAGATATACTTCTGCTAATTGTATAGATTGCTTTATCATTAGTTCACTCCCATGAATTCCGACGTTTGTAAGAAATGTTGAAGCTGAACTTGTCATTCCAGCTCTTTTTGTTCCTACTTTGCTAGTGCAATCTGTCCCAGAAGTATACAGCAGGAAGTACATGGCATATTGCAATTCCTTCAGCCATAATATAAAGTGGTACTTGACGTGACGTAGCTCCAACACTTAGGTTTCCTTACTTCTCATATTTCTGAAGGTAGTCCAATGCCAGGATAAGAAATAGAACGTCTGTGTCATTTGATATATTCATCACTTTTTGATACCCTCTGCTTGTAGCTTCTTAATATGGGACATAATACAAGTATCTGCCTCTTCTAACATGGCAAACTGTAATTCTTGGTGGGGTTGTGTTACATTGCTTTTGATGTACGCATGATTTTGTGTTATGATCGGTAATACTCTTTGTTTCATTTTGTTAGAACTCGAAGTCCAAAATGTCTTCTCTCTTTTTGGTACAGCAATCGGTGTTATATTTGTAATAGAGTGGAGATCAATTGTTCCACATGTAACCATTAATCATATTCCTGTTTTATTTTGAAGTAGTTTTTGAATATAATTTACTTCATTATATACAAAAACATTCTATAAATTGGAAAAGCACATCCCAATTATTTATTTATAACTAACCAACCAACCCAAATCTTTATTTCTATAACCGCTTTTGTCCGCCCTTATGTCCGACCTAACTTTCTGCCACACTGTAATACCGTAAAGCAACACTTACAAATAGATCATTAAATGCCACTTCTCGCCATCATCCTGCCGATCTTCGTTTACGGCAAAAAACCTTCTTAACTCACTTCCTTCAACTGATAAAAAAAATCAATCTGAATAACGAACTTACCATTCTTGAGACAGCGCATATCTAAAACGGTTATCTTTTAAGTACAGTCACTTACGCAAATAATGCACACCAAACATCCCAAGATTTTTCAAACAAAATATTTCTTTCATACATATGAGATATGACTGATGGAATCTATAAAATCTTTTAAAAAACACGACATTTAAACAATTTTTACTACTACTCAAGAAATATATAAAGCTCCATTTAGCAACTACAACAAACTTCATACATAACAAACAAACAAACGCATTCATATACGGAAAGTCGAACACATAAGAGCTATCGAAAATACTTATCTTCTTCATATACGGACTTATCTTAGAACCGCGAGGGCATGCAATTTGGAAATCCACTTAATGCAAAAAACATCATCCATTTTAATCCTCACAGGTAACATCAATAAATTCTCTGTTAACCCGTACAATCTAAATTAAGGACTCTACCAACGCACGGACGCAGGATATTATCCAGGTTTTCCTGACAAAGACCAATAAGACTTGGTTGAAATATTGCAAAATGGTTCTTTTCAGAACCACCAAAACATGGTAATTCAAAGAATTATTTGTATTGTACAGGCATTTATCATGCACATCAATTTTTTAGTTGCAGTATCAGGATAACAGAAGTGAGAAGAGTAATTTGGCGCGAAAATATTTCTGCATTTATAATGTCTTAAATTTTGTTCGAAATTTTAGGAAAAACTATCAGAATAGCAGAAGTGAGAAGAGTAATTTGGCAGGAAATTATATCTGCATTTATCATGTCTTGAATTTTGTTCGAAATTTTAGGATTAAGTATCAGAATAGCAGAAGTGAGAAGAGTAATATGGCGGGAAAATATTTCTGCATTAATCATGTCTTGAGTTTTGTTCGAAATTTTAGGATTAAGTATCAGGATAGCAGAAGTGAAAAGAGTAATTTGGCAGGAAATAATTTCTGCATTTATCATGTCTTGAATTTTGTACGAAATTTTAGGATTAAGTATCAGGATAGCAGAAGTGAGAAGAGTAATTTGGCGGGAAATTATTTCTGCATTTATAATGTCTTCAATTTTGTTCGAAATTTTAGGATAAAGTATCAGGATAGCAGAAGTGAGAAGAGTAATTTGGCGGTAAATAATTTCTGCATTTATCATGTCTTGAATTTTGTACGAAATTTTAGGATTAAGTATCAGGATAGCAGAAGTGAGAAGAGTAATTTGACGGGAAATAATTTCTGCATTTATCATTTCTTGAATTTTGTTCGAAATTTGAAGATAAGGTATCAGGATAGCAGAAGTGAGAAGAGTAATATGGCGGGAAAATATTTCTGCATTAATCATGTCTTGAGTTTTGTTCGAAATTTTAGGATTAAGTATCAGGATAGCAGAAGTGAGAAGAGTAATTTGGAGGGAAATTATTTCTGCATTTATGATGAAGAGTAATTTAGCGGGAAATAATTTCTGCATTAATCATGTCTTGAATTTTGTTCGAAATTTTAGGATAAAATATCAGGATAGCAGAAGTGAGAAGAGTAATTTGGCGGTAAATAATTTCTGCATTTATCATGTCTTGAATTTTGTACGAAATTTTAGGATTAAGTATCAGGATAGCAGAAGTGAGAAGAGTAATTTGACGGGAAATAATTTCTGCATTTATCATGTCTTGAATTTTGTTCGAAATTTGAAGATAAGGTATCAGGATAGCAGAAGTGAAAAGAGTAATTTGGCGGGAAATAATTTCTGCATTTATCATGTCTTGAATTTTGTACGAAATTTTAGGATTAAGTATCAGGATAGCAGAAGTGAGAAGAGTAATTTGGCGGGAAATTATTTCTGCATTTATCATATCCTGAATTTTATTCGAAATTTTAGGATAAAGTATCACGATAGCAGAAGTGAGAAGAGTAATTTGGCGGGAAATTATTTCTGCATTTATCATATCCTGAATTTTATTCGAAATTTTAGGATAAAGTATCACGATAGCAGAAGTGAGAAGAATAATTTGGCGGGAAATTATTTCTGCATTTATCATATCCTGAAATTTGTTCGAAATTTTAGGATAAAGTATCAGGATAGCAGAAGTGAGAAGAGTAATTTGGCGGGAAATCATTTCTGCATTTATCATATCCTGAATTTTATTCGAAATTTTAGGATAAAGTATCACGATAGCAGAAGTGAGAAGAGTAATTTGGCGGGAAATTATTTCTGCATTTATCATATCCTGAATTTTATTCGAAAATTTAGGATAAAGTATCAGGATAGCAGAAGTGAGAAGAGTAATTTGGCGGGAAATCATTTCTGCATTTATCATATCCTGAATTTTATTCGAAATATTTGGATAAAGTATCACGATAGCAGAAGTGAGAAGAGTAATTTGGCGGGAAATTATTTCTGCATTTATCATATCCTGAATTTTATTCGAAATTTTAGGATAAAGTATCACGATAGCAGAAGTGAGAAGAGTAATTTGGCGGGAAGTTATTTCTGCATTTATCATCATATCCTAAATTTTGTTCGAAATTTTAGGATAAAGTATCACGATAGCAGAAGTGAGAAGAGTAATTTGGCGGGAAATCATTTCTGCATTTATCATATCCTGAATTTTATTCGAAATATTTGGATAAAGTATCACGATAGCAGAAGTGAGAAGAGTAATTTGGCGGGAAATCATTTCTGCATTTATCATATCCTGAATTTTATTCGAAATATTTGGATAAAGTATCACGATAGCAGAAGTGAGAAGAGTAATTTGGCGGGAAATTATTTCTGCATTTATCATATCCTGAATTTTATTCGAAATTTTAGGATAAAGTATCACGATAGCAGAAGTGAGAAGAATAATTTGGCGGGAAATTATTTCTGCATTTATCATATCCTGAAATTTGTTCGAAATTTTAGGATAAAGTATCAGGATAACAGAAGTGAGAAGAGTAATTTGGCGGGAAATCATTTCTGCATTTATCATATCCTGAATTTTATTCGAAATTTTAGGATAAAGTATCACGATAGCAGAAGTGAGAAGAGTAATTTGGCGGGAAATTATTTCTGCATTTATCATATCCTGAATTTTATTCGAAAATTTAGGATAAAGTATCAGGATAGCAGAAGTGAGAAGAGTAATTTGGCGGGAAATCATTTCTGCATTTATCATATCCTGAATTTTATTCGAAATATTTGGATAAAGTATCACGATAGCAGAAGTGAGAAGAGTAATTTGGCGGGAAATTATTTCTGCATTTATCATATCCTGAATTTTATTCGAAATTTTAGGATAAAGTATCACGATAGCAGAAGTGAGAAGAGTAAATTGGCGGGAAATTATTTCTGCATTTATCATGTCTTGAATTTTGTTCGAAATTTTAGGATAAAATATCAGGATAGCAGAAGTGAGAAGAGTAATTTGGCGGGAAATAATTTCTGCATTAATCATGTCTTGCATTTTGTTCGAAATTTTAGGATAATGTATCAGGACAGCAGAAGTGAAAAGAGTAATTTGGCGGGAAATTATTTCTGCATTTATCATGTCTTGAATTTTGTTCGAAATTTTAGGATACAGTATCAGGATAGCAGAAGTGAAAAGAGTAATTTGGCGGGAAATCATTTCTGCATTTATCATGTCTTGAATTTTGTTCGACATTTTAGCATTAAGAGGATAGCAGAAGTGAGAAGAGTAATATGGCGGGAAATCATTTCTGCATTTATCATATCCTGAATTTTATTCGAAATTTTAGGATTTAGTATCAGGATAGCAGAAGTGAGAAGAGTAATTTGGCGGGAAATTATTTCTGCATTTATCATATCCTGAAATTTGTTCGAAATTTTAGGATAAAGTATCAAGATAGCAGAAGTGAGAAGAGTAATTTGGCGGGAAATTATTTCTGCATTTATCATAGCCTGAAATTTGTTCGAAATTTTAGGATAAAGTATCAGGATAGCAGAAGTGAGAAGAGTAAATTGGCGGGAAATTATGTCTGCATTTATCATATCCTAAATTTTGTTCGAAATTTTAGGATAAAGTATCAGGATAGCAGAAGTGAGAAGAGTAAATTGGCGGGAAATTATGTCTGCATTTATCATATCCTAAATTTTGTTCGAAATTTTAGGATAAAGTATCAGGATAGCAGAAGTGAGAAGAGTAAATTGGCGGGAAATTATGTCTGCATTTATCATATCCTGAAATTTGTTCGAAATTTTAGGATAAAGTATCAGGATAGCAGAAGTGAGAAGAGTAAATTGGCGGGAAATTATGTCTGCATTTATCATATCCTAAATTTTGTTCGAAATTTTAGGATACAGTATCAGGATAGCAGAAGTGAAAAGAGTAATTTGGCGGGAAATCATTTCTGCATTTATCATGTCTTGAATTTTGTTCGACATTTTAGCATTAAGAGGATAGCAGAAGTGAGAAGAGTAATATGGCGGGAAATCATTTCTGCATTTATCATATCCTGAATTTTATTCGAAATTTTAGGATTTAGTATCAGGATAGCAGAAGTGAGAAGAGTAATTTGGCGGGAAATTATTTCTGCATTTATCATATCCTGAAATTTGTTCGAAATTTTAGGATAAAGTATCAGGATAGCAGAAGTGAGAAGAGTAAATTGGCGGGAAATTATGTCTGCATTTATCGTATCCTAAATTTTGTTCGAAATTTTAGGATAAAGTATCAGGATAGCAGAAGTGAGAAGAGTAAATTGGCGGGAAATTATGTCTGCATTTATCATATCCTAAATTTTGTTCGAAATTTTAGGATAAAGTATCAGGATAGCAGAAGTGAGAAGAGTAATTTGGCGGGAAATTATGTCTGCATTTATCATATCCTAAATTTTGTTCGAAATTTTAGGATGAAGTATCAGGATAGCAGAAGTGAGAAGAGTAAATTGGCGGGAAATTATGTCTGCATTTATCATATCCTGAAATTTGTTCGAAATTTTAGGATAAAGTATCAGGATAGCAGAAGTGAGAAGAGTAAATTGGCGGGAAATTATGTCTGCATTTATCATATCCTAAATTTTGTTCGAAATTTTAGGATAAAGTATCAGGATAGCAGAAGTGAGAAGAGTAAATTGGCGGGAAATTATGTCTGCATTTATCATATCCTAAATTTTGTTCGAAATTTTAGGATAAAGTATCAGGATAGCAGAAGTGAGAAGAGTAAATTGGCGGGAAATTATGTCTGCATTTATCATATCTTGAAATTTGTTCGAAATTTTAGGATAAAGTATCAGGATAGCAGAAGTGAGAAGAGTAAATTGGCGGGAAATTATGTCTGCATTTATCATATCCTAAATTTTGTTCGAAATTTTAGGATAAAGTATCAGGATAGCAGAAGTGAGAAGAGTAAATTGGCGGGAAATTATGTCTGCATTTATCATATCCTAAATTTTGTTCGAAATTTTAGGATAAAGTATCAGGATAGCAGAAGTGAGAAGAGTAAATTGGCGGGAAATTATGTCTGCATTTATCATATCCTGAAATTTGTTCGAAATTTTAGGATAAAGTATCAGGATAGCAGAAGTGAGAAGAGTAAATTGGCGGGAAATTATGTCTGCATTTATCATATCCTAAATTTTGTTCGAAATTTTAGGATACAGTATCAGGATAGCAGAAGTGAAAAGAGTAATTTGGCGGGAAATCATTTCTGCATTTATCATGTCTTGAATTTTGTTCGACATTTTAGCATTAAGAGGATAGCAGAAGTGAGAAGAGTAATATGGCGGGAAATCATTTCTGCATTTATCATATCCTGAATTTTATTCGAAATTTTAGGATTTAGTATCAGGATAGCAGAAGTGAGAAGAGTAATTTGGCGGGAAATTATTTCTGCATTTATCATATCCTGAAATTTGTTCGAAATTTTAGGATAAAGTATCAGGATAGCAGAAGTGAGAAGAGTAAATTGGCGGGAAATTATGTCTGCATTTATCGTATCCTAAATTTTGTTCGAAATTTTAGGATAAAGTATCAGGATAGCAGAAGTGAGAAGAGTAAATTGGCGGGAAATTATGTCTGCATTTATCATATCCTAAATTTTGTTCGAAATTTTAGGATAAAGTATCAGGATAGCAGAAGTGAGAAGAGTAATTTGGCGGGAAATTATGTCTGCATTTATCATATCCTAAATTTTGTTTGAAATTTTAGGATGAAGTATCAGGATAGCAGAAGTGAGAAGAGTAAATTGGCGGGAAATTATGTCTGCATTTATCATATCCTGAAATTTGTTCGAAATTTTAGGATAAAGTATCAGGATAGCAGAAGTGAGAAGAGTAAATTGGCGGGAAATTATGTCTGCATTTATCATATCCTAAATTTTGTTCGAAATTTTAGGATAAAGTATCAGGATAGCAGAAGTGAGAAGAGTAAATTGGCGGGAAATTATGTCTGCATTTATCATATCCTAAATTTTGTTCGAAATTTTAGGATTTAGTATCACGATAGCAGAAGTGAGAAGAGTAAATTGGCGGGAAATTATGTCTGCATTTATCATATCCTGAAATTTGTTCGAAATTTTAGGATAAAGTATCAGGATAGCAGAAGTGAGAAGAGTAATTTGGCGGGAAATTATTTCTGCATTTATCATATCCTGAAATTTGTTCGAAATTTTAGGATAAAGTATCAGGATAGCAGAAGTGAGAAGAGTAAATTGGCGGGAAATTATGTCTGCATTTATCATATCCTAAATTTTGTTCGAAATTTTAGGATTTAGTATCAGGATAGCAGAAGTGAGAAGAGTAAATTGGCGGGAAATTATGTCTGCATTTATCATATCCTGAAATTTGTTCGAAATTTTAGGATAAAGTATCAGGATAGCAGAAGTGAGAAGAGTAAATTGGCGGGAAATTATGTCTGCATTTATCATATCCTAAATTTTGTTCGAAATTTTAGGATAAAGTATCAGGATAGCAGAAGTGAGAAGAGTAAATTGGCGGGAAATTATGTCTGCATTTATCATATCCTAAATTTTGTTCGAAATTTTAGGATTTAGTATCACGATAGCAGAAGTGAGAAGAGTAAATTGGCGGGAAATTATGTCTGCATTTATCATATCCTGAAATTTGTTCGAAATTTTAGGATAAAGTATCAGGATAGCAGAAGTGAGAAGAGTAATTTGGCGGGAAATTATTTCTGCATTTATCATATCCTGAAATTTGTTCGAAATTTTAGGATAAAGTATCAGGATAGCAGAAGTGAGAAGAGTAAATTGGCGGGAAATTATGTCTGCATTTATCATATCCTAAATTTTGTTCGAAATTTTAGGATTTAGTATCAGGATAGCAGAAGTGAGAAGAGTAAATTGGCGGGAAATTATGTCTGCATTTATCATATCCTGAAATTTGTTCGAAATTTTAGGATAAAGTATCAGGATAGCAGAAGTGAGAAGAGTAATTTGGCGGGAAATCATTTCTGCATTTATCATATCCTGAATTTTATTCGAAATTTTAGGATTTAGTATCAGGATAGCAGAAGTGAGAAGAGTAATTTGGCGGGAAATTATTTCTGCATTTATCATATCCTGAAATTTGTTCGAAATTTTAGGATAAAGTATCAGGATAGCAGAAGTGAGAAGAGTAATTTGGCGGGAAATCATTTCTGCATTTATCATATCCTGAATTTTATTCGAAATTTTAGGATAAAGTATCAGGATAGCAGAAGTGAGAAGAGTAATTTGACGGGAAATAATTTCTGCATTTATCATTTCTTGAATATTGTTCGAAATTTGAAGATAAGGTATCAGGATAGCAGAAGTGAGAAGAGTAATTTAGCGGAAAATAATTTCTGCATTTATCATGTCTTGAATTTTGTTCGAAATTTTAGGATAAAGTATCAGGATAGCAGAAGTGAGAAGAGTAATTTGGCGGGAAATTATTTCTGCATTTATCATATCCTGAATTTTATTCGAAATTTTAGGATAAAGTATCAGGATAGCAGAAGTGAGAAGAGTAATTTGACGGGAAATAATTTCTGCATTTATCATTTCTTGAATTTTGTTCGAAATTTGAAGATAAGGTATCAGGATAGCAGAAGTGAGAAGAGTAATTTAGCGGAAAATAATTTCTGCATTTATCATGTCTTGAATTTTGTTCGAAATTTTAGGATAAAGTATCAGGATAGCAGAAGTGAGAAGAGTAATTTGGCGGGAAATTATTTCTGCATTTATCATATCCTGAATTTTATTCGAAATTTTAGGATAAAGTATCAGGATAGCAGAAGTGAGAAGAGTAATTTGACGGGAAATAATTTCTGCATTTATCATTTCTTGAATTTTGTTCGAAATTTGAAGATAAGGTATCAGGATAGCAGAAGTGAGAAGAGTAATTTAGCGGAAAATAATTTCTGCATTTATCATGTCTTGAATTTTGTTCGAAATTTTAGGATAAAGTATCAGGATAGCAGAAGTGAGAAGAGTAATTTGGCGGGAAATAATTTCTGCATTTATCATGTCTTGAATTTTGTACGAAATTTTAGGATTAAGTATCAGGATAGCAGAAGTGAGAAGAGTAATTTGACGGGAAATAATTTCTGCATTTATCATTTCTTGAATTTTGTTCGAAATTTGAAGATAAGGTATCAGGATAGCAGAAGTGAGAAGAGTAATATGGCGGGAAAATATTTCTGCATTAATCATGTCTTGAGTTTTGTTCGAAATTTTAGGATTAAGTATCAGGATGGCAGAAGTGAAAAGAGTAATTTGGCGGGAAATAATATCTGCATTTATCATGTCTTGAATTTTGTACGAAATTTTAGGATTAAGTATCAGGATAGCAGAAGTGAGAAGAGTAATTTGGCGGGGAATCATTTCTGCATTTATAATGTCTTGAATTTTGTTTGGATGAAGTATCAGGATAGCAGAAATGCGAAGAGTAAAATGGAGGGAAAATATTTCTGCATTTATCATGTCTTGAATTTTGTTTGGATGAAGTATCAAGATAGCAGAAATGCGAAGAGTAATATGGAGGGAAAATATTTCTGCATTAATCATGTCTTGAATTTTGTTCGAAATTTTAGGATAAAATATCACGATAGCAGAAGTGAGAAGAGTAATTTGGCGGGAAATTATTTCTGCATTTATCATTTCCTGAATTATATTCGAAATTTTAGGATTCAGTATCAGAATAGCAGAAGTGAGAAGAGTAATTTGGCGGGAAATCATTTCTGCATTTATCATATCCTGAATTTTATTCGAAATTTTAGGATTTAGTATCAGAATAGCAGAAGTGAGAAGAGTAATTTGGCGGGAAATTTTTTCTGCATTTATCATATCCTGAATTTTGTTCGAAATTTTAGGATTTAGTATCAGGATAGCAGAAGTGAGAAGAGTAATTTGGCGGGAAATTATTTCTGCATTTATCATATCCTGAATTTTATTCGAAATTTTAGGATAAAGTATCAGGATAGCAGAAGTGAGAAGAGTAATTTGACGGGAAATAATTTCTGCATTTATCATTTCTTGAATTTTGTTCGAAATTTGAAGATAAGGTATCAGGATAGCAGAAGTGAGAAGAGTAATTTAGCGGAAAATAATTTCTGCATTTATCATGTCTTGAATTTTGTTCGAAATTTTAGGATAAAGTATCAGGATAGCAGAAGTGAGAAAAGTAATTTGGCGGGAAATAATTTCTGCATTTATCATTTCTTGAATTTTGTTCGAAATTTGAAGATAAGGTATCAGGATAGCAGAAGTGAGAAGAGTAATTTAGCGGAAAATAATTTCTGCATTTATCATGTCTTGAATTTTGTTCGAAATTTTAGGATAAAGTATCAGGATAGCAGACGTGAGAAAAGTAATTTGGCGGGAAATAATTTCTGCATTTATCATTTCTTGAATTTTGTTCGAAATTTGAAGATAAGGTATCAGGATAGCAGAAGTGAGAAGAGTAATTTGGCGGTAAATAATTTCTGCATTTATCATGTCTTGAATTTTGTACGAAATTTTAGGATTAAGTATCAGGATAGCAGAAGTGAGAAGAGTAATTTGACGGGAAATAATTTCTGCATTTATCATTTCTTGAATTTTGTTCGAAATTTGAAGATAAGGTATCAGGATAGCAGAAGTGAGAAGAGTAATTTGGCGGTAAATAATTTCTGCATTTATCATGTCTTGAATTTTGTTCGAAATTTTAGGATAAAGTATCAGGATAGCAGACGTGAGAAAAGTAATTTGGCGGGAAATAATTTCTGCATTTATCATTTCTTGAATTTTGTTCGAAATTTGAAGATAAGGTATCAGGATAGCAGAAGTGAGAAGAGTAATTTGGCGGTAAATAATTTCTGCATTTATCATGTCTTGAATTTTGTACGAAATTTTAGGATTAAGTATCAGGATAGCAGAAGTGAGAAGAGTAATTTGGCGGGAAATAATTTCTGCATTTATCATTTCTTGAATTTTGTTCGAAATTTGAAGATAAGGTATCAGGATAGCAGAAGTGAGAAGAGTAATTTGGCGGTAAATAATTTCTGCATTTATCATGTCTTGAATTTTGTTCGAAATTTTAGGATAAAGTATCAGGATAGCAGACGTGAGAAAAGTAATTTGGCGGGAAATAATTTCTGCATTTATCATTTCTTGAATTTTGTTCGAAATTTGAAGATAAGGTATCAGGATAGCAGAAGTGAGAAGAGTAATTTGGCGGTAAATAATTTCTGCATTTATCATGTCTTGAATTTTGTACGAAATTTTAGGATTAAGTATCAGGATAGCAGAAGTGAGAAGAGTAATTTAGCGGAAAATAATTTCTGCATTTATCATGTCTTGAATTTTGTACGAAATTTTAGGATTAATTATCAGGATAGCAGAAGTGAGAAGAGTAATTTGGCGGGGAATCATTTCTGCATTTATCATGTCTTGAATTTTGTTCGAAATTTTAGGATAAAATATCAGGATAGCAGAAGTGAGAAGAGTAATTTGGCGGGAAATACATTCTGCATTTATTATGTCTTGAATTTTGTTCGAAATTTTAGGATAAAGTATCAGGATAGCAGAAGTGAGAAGAGTAATTTGGCGGGAAATTATTTCTGCATTTATCATATCCTGAATTTTATTCGAAATTTTAGGATTTAGTATCAGAATAGCAGAAGTGAGAAGAGTAATTTGGCGGAAAATTTTTTCTGCATTTATCATATCCTGAATTTTGTTCGAAATTTTAGGATAAAGTATCAGGATAGCAGAAGTGAGAAGAGTAATTTGGCGGGAAATTATTTCTGCATTTATCATATCCTGAATTTTATTCGAAATTTTAGGATTTAGTATCAGAATAGCAGAAGTGAGAAGAGTAATTTGGCGGAAAATTTTTTCTGCATTTATCATATCCTGAATTTTGTTCGAAATTTTAGGATAAAGTATCAGGATAGCAGAAGTGAGAAGAGTAATTTGGCGGGAAATTATTTCTGCATTTATCATGTCTTGAATTTTGTTCGAAATTTTACGATAAAGTATCAGGATAGCAGAAGTGAGAAGAGTAATTTGGCGGGAAATTATTTCTGCATTTATCATGTCTTGAATTTTGTTCGAAATTTTAGGATAAAATATCAGGATAGCAGAAGTGAGAAGAGTAATTTGGCGGGAAATAATTTCTGCATTAATCATGTCTTGCATTTTGTTCGAAATTTTAGGATAATGTATCAGGACAGCAGAAGTGAAAAGAGTAATTTGGCGGGAAATTATTTCTGCATTTATCATGTCTTGAATTTTGTTCGAAATTTTAGGATACAGTATCAGGATAGCAGAAGTGAAAAGAGTAATTTGGCGGGAAATCATTTCTGCATTTATCATGTCTTGAATTTTGTTCGACATTTTAGCATTAAGAGGATAGCAGAAGTGAGAAGAGTAATATGGCGGGAAATCATTTCTGCATTTATCATATCCTGAATTTTATTCGAAATTTTAGGATTTAGTATCAGGATAGCAGAAGTGAGAAGAGTAATTTGGCGGGAAATTATTTCTGCATTTATCATATCCTGAAATTTGTTCGAAATTTTAGGATAAAGTATCAAGATAGCAGAAGTGAGAAGAGTAATTTGGCGGGAAATTATTTCTGCATTTATCATATCCTGAAATTTGTTCGAAATTTTAGGATAAAGTATCAGGATAGCAGAAGTGAGAAGAGTAAATTGGCGGGAAATTATGTCTGCATTTATCATATCCTAAATTTTGTTCGAAATTTTAGGATAAAGTATCAGGATAGCAGAAGTGAGAAGAGTAAATTGGCGGGAAATTATGTCTGCATTTATCATATCCTAAATTTTGTTCGAAATTTTAGGATAAAGTATCAGGATAGCAGAAGTGAGAAGAGTAAATTGGCGGGAAATTATGTCTGCATTTATCATATCCTGAAATTTGTTCGAAATTTTAGGATAAAGTATCAGGATAGCAGAAGTGAGAAGAGTAAATTGGCGGGAAATTATGTCTGCATTTATCATATCCTAAATTTTGTTCGAAATTTTAGGATACAGTATCAGGATAGCAGAAGTGAAAAGAGTAATTTGGCGGGAAATCATTTCTGCATTTATCATGTCTTGAATTTTGTTCGACATTTTAGCATTAAGAGGATAGCAGAAGTGAGAAGAGTAATATGGCGGGAAATCATTTCTGCATTTATCATATCCTGAATTTTATTCGAAATTTTAGGATTTAGTATCAGGATAGCAGAAGTGAGAAGAGTAATTTGGCGGGAAATTATTTCTGCATTTATCATATCCTGAAATTTGTTCGAAATTTTAGGATAAAGTATCAGGATAGCAGAAGTGAGAAGAGTAAATTGGCGGGAAATTATGTCTGCATTTATCGTATCCTAAATTTTGTTCGAAATTTTAGGATAAAGTATCAGGATAGCAGAAGTGAGAAGAGTAAATTGGCGGGAAATTATGTCTGCATTTATCATATCCTAAATTTTGTTCGAAATTTTAGGATAAAGTATCAGGATAGCAGAAGTGAGAAGAGTAATTTGGCGGGAAATTATGTCTGCATTTATCATATCCTAAATTTTGTTCGAAATTTTAGGATGAAGTATCAGGATAGCAGAAGTGAGAAGAGTAAATTGGCGGGAAATTATGTCTGCATTTATCATATCCTGAAATTTGTTCGAAATTTTAGGATAAAGTATCAGGATAGCAGAAGTGAGAAGAGTAAATTGGCGGGAAATTATGTCTGCATTTATCATATCCTAAATTTTGTTCGAAATTTTAGGATAAAGTATCAGGATAGCAGAAGTGAGAAGAGTAAATTGGCGGGAAATTATGTCTGCATTTATCATATCCTAAATTTTGTTCGAAATTTTAGGATTTAGTATCACGATAGCAGAAGTGAGAAGAGTAAATTGGCGGGAAATTATGTCTGCATTTATCATATCCTGAAATTTGTTCGAAATTTTAGGATAAAGTATCAGGATAGCAGAAGTGAGAAGAGTAATTTGGCGGGAAATTATTTCTGCATTTATCATATCCTGAAATTTGTTCGAAATTTTAGGATAAAGTATCAGGATAGCAGAAGTGAGAAGAGTAAATTGGCGGGAAATTATGTCTGCATTTATCATATCCTAAATTTTGTTCGAAATTTTAGGATTTAGTATCAGGATAGCAGAAGTGAGAAGAGTAAATTGGCGGGAAATTATGTCTGCATTTATCATATCCTGAAATTTGTTCGAAATTTTAGGATAAAGTATCAGGATAGCAGAAGTGAGAAGAGTAAATTGGCGGGAAATTATGTCTGCATTTATCATATCCTAAATTTTGTTCGAAATTTTAGGATAAAGTATCAGGATAGCAGAAGTGAGAAGAGTAAATTGGCGGGAAATTATGTCTGCATTTATCATATCCTAAATTTTGTTCGAAATTTTAGGATTTAGTATCACGATAGCAGAAGTGAGAAGAGTAAATTGGCGGGAAATTATGTCTGCATTTATCATATCCTGAAATTTGTTCGAAATTTTAGGATAAAGTATCAGGATAGCAGAAGTGAGAAGAGTAATTTGGCGGGAAATTATTTCTGCATTTATCATATCCTGAAATTTGTTCGAAATTTTAGGATAAAGTATCAGGATAGCAGAAGTGAGAAGAGTAAATTGGCGGGAAATTATGTCTGCATTTATCATATCCTAAATTTTGTTCGAAATTTTAGGATTTAGTATCAGGATAGCAGAAGTGAGAAGAGTAAATTGGCGGGAAATTATGTCTGCATTTATCATATCCTGAAATTTGTTCGAAATTTTAGGATAAAGTATCAGGATAGCAGAAGTGAGAAGAGTAATTTGGCGGGAAATCATTTCTGCATTTATCATATCCTGAATTTTATTCGAAATTTTAGGATTTAGTATCAGGATAGCAGAAGTGAGAAGAGTAATTTGGCGGGAAATTATTTCTGCATTTATCATATCCTGAAATTTGTTCGAAATTTTAGGATAAAGTATCAGGATAGCAGAAGTGAGAAGAGTAATTTGGCGGGAAATCATTTCTGCATTTATCATATCCTGAATTTTATTCGAAATTTTAGGATAAAGTATCAGGATAGCAGAAGTGAGAAGAGTAATTTGACGGGAAATAATTTCTGCATTTATCATTTCTTGAATATTGTTCGAAATTTGAAGATAAGGTATCAGGATAGCAGAAGTGAGAAGAGTAATTTAGCGGAAAATAATTTCTGCATTTATCATGTCTTGAATTTTGTTCGAAATTTTAGGATAAAGTATCAGGATAGCAGAAGTGAGAAGAGTAATTTGGCGGGAAATTATTTCTGCATTTATCATATCCTGAATTTTATTCGAAATTTTAGGATAAAGTATCAGGATAGCAGAAGTGAGAAGAGTAATTTGACGGGAAATAATTTCTGCATTTATCATTTCTTGAATTTTGTTCGAAATTTGAAGATAAGGTATCAGGATAGCAGAAGTGAGAAGAGTAATTTAGCGGAAAATAATTTCTGCATTTATCATGTCTTGAATTTTGTTCGAAATTTTAGGATAAAGTATCAGGATAGCAGAAGTGAGAAGAGTAATTTGGCGGGAAATTATTTCTGCATTTATCATATCCTGAATTTTATTCGAAATTTTAGGATAAAGTATCAGGATAGCAGAAGTGAGAAGAGTAATTTGACGGGAAATAATTTCTGCATTTATCATTTCTTGAATTTTGTTCGAAATTTGAAGATAAGGTATCAGGATAGCAGAAGTGAGAAGAGTAATTTAGCGGAAAATAATTTCTGCATTTATCATGTCTTGAATTTTGTTCGAAATTTTAGGATAAAGTATCAGGATAGCAGAAGTGAGAAAAGTAATTTGGCGGGAAATTATTTCTGCATTTATCATATCCTGAATTTTATTCGAAATTTTAGGATAAAGTATCAGGATAGCAGAAGTGAGAAGAGTAATTTGACGGGAAATAATTTCTGCATTTATCATTTCTTGAATTTTGTTCGAAATTTGAAGATAAGGTATCAGGATAGCAGAAGTGAGAAGAGTAATTTAGCGGAAAATAATTTCTGCATTTATCATGTCTTGAATTTTGTTCGAAATTTTAGGATAAAGTATCAGGATAGCAGAAGTGAGAAGAGTAATTTGGCGGGAAATAATTTCTGCATTTATCATGTCTTGAATTTTGTACGAAATTTTAGGATTAAGTATCAGGATAGCAGAAGTGAGAAGAGTAATTTGACGGGAAATAATTTCTGCATTTATCATTTCTTGAATTTTGTTCGAAATTTGAAGATAAGGTATCAGGATAGCAGAAGTGAGAAGAGTAATATGGCGGGAAAATATTTCTGCATTAATCATGTCTTGAGTTTTGTTCGAAATTTTAGGATTAAGTATCAGGATGGCAGAAGTGAAAAGAGTAATTTGGCGGGAAATAATATCTGCATTTATCATGTCTTGAATTTTGTACGAAATTTTAGGATTAAGTATCAGGATAGCAGAAGTGAGAAGAGTAATTTGGCGGGGAATCATTTCTGCATTTATAATGTCTTGAATTTTGTTTGGATGAAGTATCAGGATAGCAGAAATGCGAAGAGTAAAATGGAGGGAAAATATTTCTGCATTTATCATGTCTTGAATTTTGTTTGGATGAAGTATCAAGATAGCAGAAATGCGAAGAGTAATATGGAGGGAAAATATTTCTGCATTAATCATGTCTTGAATTTTGTTCGAAATTTTAGGATAAAATATCACGATAGCAGAAGTGAGAAGAGTAATTTGGCGGGAAATTATTTCTGCATTTATCATTTCCTGAATTATATTCGAAATTTTAGGATTCAGTATCAGAATAGCAGAAGTGAGAAGAGTAATTTGGCGGGAAATCATTTCTGCATTTATCATATCCTGAATTTTATTCGAAATTTTAGGATTTAGTATCAGAATAGCAGAAGTGAGAAGAGTAATTTGGCGGGAAATTTTTTCTGCATTTATCATATCCTGAATTTTGTTCGAAATTTTAGGATTTAGTATCAGGATAGCAGAAGTGAGAAGAGTAATTTGGCGGGAAATTATTTCTGCATTTATCATATCCTGAATTTTATTCGAAATTTTAGGATAAAGTATCAGGATAGCAGAAGTGAGAAGAGTAATTTGACGGGAAATAATTTCTGCATTTATCATTTCTTGAATTTTGTTCGAAATTTGAAGATAAGGTATCAGGATAGCAGAAGTGAGAAGAGTAATTTAGCGGAAAATAATTTCTGCATTTATCATGTCTTGAATTTTGTTCGAAATTTTAGGATAAAGTATCAGGATAGCAGAAGTGAGAAAAGTAATTTGGCGGGAAATAATTTCTGCATTTATCATTTCTTGAATTTTGTTCGAAATTTGAAGATAAGGTATCAGGATAGCAGAAGTGAGAAGAGTAATTTAGCGGAAAATAATTTCTGCATTTATCATGTCTTGAATTTTGTTCGAAATTTTAGGATAAAGTATCAGGATAGCAGACGTGAGAAAAGTAATTTGGCGGGAAATAATTTCTGCATTTATCATTTCTTGAATTTTGTTCGAAATTTGAAGATAAGGTATCAGGATAGCAGAAGTGAGAAGAGTAATTTGGCGGTAAATAATTTCTGCATTTATCATGTCTTGAATTTTGTACGAAATTTTAGGATTAAGTATCAGGATAGCAGAAGTGAGAAGAGTAATTTGACGGGAAATAATTTCTGCATTTATCATTTCTTGAATTTTGTTCGAAATTTGAAGATAAGGTATCAGGATAGCAGAAGTGAGAAGAGTAATTTAGCGGAAAATAATTTCTGCATTTATCATGTCTTGAATTTTGTACGAAATTTTAGGATTAATTATCAGGATAGCAGAAGTGAGAAGAGTAATTTGGCGGGGAATCATTTCGGCATTTATCATGTCTTGAATTTTGTTCGAAATTTTAGGATAAAATATCAGGATAGCAGAAGTGAGAAGAGTAATTTGGCGGGAAATACATTCTGCATTTATTATGTCTTGAATTTTGTTCGAAATTTTAGGATAAAGTATCAGGATAGCAGAAGTGAGAAGAGTAATTTGGCGGGAAATTATTTCTGCATTTATCATATCCTGAATTTTATTCGAAATTTTAGGATTTAGTATCAGAATAGCAGAAGTGAGAAGAGTAATTTGGCGGAAAATTTTTTCTGCATTTATCATATCCTGAATTTTGTTCGAAATTTTACGATAAAGTATCAGGATAGCAGAAGTGAGAAGAGTAATTTGGCGGGAAATTATTTCTGCATTTATCATATCCTGAATTTTATTCGAAATTTTAGGATTTAGTATCAGAATAGCAGAAGTGAGAAGAGTAATTTGGCGGAAAATTTTTTCTGCATTTATCATATCCTGAATTTTGTTCGAAATTTTAGGATAAAGTATCAGGATAGCAGAAGTGAGAAGAGTAATTTGGCGGGAAATTATTTCTGCATTTATCATATCCTGAATTTTATTCGAAATTTTAGGATTTAGTATCAGAATAGCAGAAGTGAGAAGAGTAATTTGGCGGAAAATTTTTTCTGCATTTATCATATCCTGAATTTTGTTCGAAATTTTAGGATAAAGTATCAGGATAGCAGAAGTGAGAAGAGTAATTTGGCGGGAAATTATTTCTGCATTTATCATGTCTTGAATTTTGTTCGAAATTTTACGATAAAGTATCAGGATAGCAGAAGTGAGAAGAGTAATTTGGCGGGAAATTATTTCTGCATTTATCATGTCTTGAATTTTGTTCGAAATTTTAGGATAAAGTATCACGATAGCAGAAGTGAGAAGAGTAATTTGGCGGGAAGTTATTTCTGCATTTATCATCATATCCTAAATTTTATTCGAAATTTTAGGATAAAGTATCAGGATAACAGAAGTGAGAAGAGTAAATTGGCGGGAAATTATTTCTGCATTTATCATGTCTTGAATTTTGTTCGAAATTTTAGGATAAAATATCAGGATAGCAGAAGTGAGAAGAGTAATTTGGCGGGAAATTATTTCTGCATTTATCATATCCTGAATTTTATTCGAAATTTTAGGATAAAGTATCACGATAGCAGAAGTGAGAAGAGTAATTTGGCGGGAAATCATGTCTGCATTTATCATATCCTGAATTTTATTCGAAATTTTAGGATTTAGTATCAGGATAGCAAAAGTGAGAAGAGTAATTTGGCGGGAAATCATTTCTGCATTTATCATATCCTGAATTTTATTCGAAATTTTAGGATTTAGTATCAGAATAGCAGAAGTGAGAAGAGTAATTTGGCGGGAAATTTTTTCTGCATTTATCATATCCTGAATTTTGTTCGAAATTTTAGGATAAAGTATCAGGATAGCAGAAGTGAGAAGAGTAATTTGGCGGGAAATTATTTCTGCATTTATCATATCCTGAATTTTATTCGAAATTTTAGGATTTAGTATCAGGATAGCAAAAGTGAGAAGAGTAATTTGGCGGGAAATCATTTCTGCATTTATCATATCCTGAATTTTATTCGAAATTTTAGGATTTAGTATCAGGATAGCAGAAGTGAGAAGAGTAATTTGGCGGGAAATCATTTCTGCATTTATCATATCCTGAATTTTATTCGAAATTTTAGGATTTAGTATCAGGATAGCAGAAGTGAGAAGAGTAATTTGGCGGGAAATCATTTCTGCATTTATCATATCCTGAATTTTATTCGAAATTTTAGGATTTAGTATCAGGATAGCAGAAGTGAGAAGAGTAATTTGGCGGGAAATCATTTCTGCATTTATCATATCCTGAATTTTATTCGAAATTTTAGGATTTAGTATCAGGATAGCAGAAGTGAGAAGAGTAATTTGGCGGGAAATTATTTCTGCATTTATCATATCCTGAATTTTATTCGAAATTTTAGGATAAAGTATCAGGATAGCAGAAGTGAGAAGAGTAATTTGACGGGAAATAATTTCTGCATTTATCATTTCTTGAATAATGTTCGAAATTTGAAGATAAGGTATCAGGATAGCAGAAGTGAGAAGAGTAATTTAGCGGAAAATAATTTCTGCATTTATCAAGTCTTGAATTTTGTTCGAAATTTTAGGATAAAGTATCAGGATAGCAGAAGTGAGAAAAGTAATTTGGCGGGAAATTATTTCTGCATTTATCATATCCTGAATTTTATTCGAAATTTTAGGATAAAGTATCAGGATAGCAGAAGTGAGAAGAGTAATTTGGCGGGAAATTATTTCTGCATTTATCATATCCTGAATTTTGTTCGAAATTTTAGGATAAAGTATCACGATAGCAGAAGTGAGAAGAGTAATTTGGCGGGAAATTATTTCTGCATTTATCATATCCTGAATTTTATTCGAAATTTTAGGATAAAGTATCACGATAGCAGAAGTGAGAAGAGTAATTTGGCGGGAAATTATTTCTGCATTTATCATATCCTGAATTTTATTCGAAATTTTAGGATTTAGTATCAGGATAGCAGAAGTGAGAAATTTGGCGGGAAATTATTTCTGCATTTTTCATATCCTGAATTTTATTCGAAATTTTAGGATAAAGTATCACGATAGCAGAAGTGAGAAGAGTAATTTGGCGGGAAATTATTTCTGCATTTATCATATCCTGAATTTTATTCGAAATTTTAGGATAAAGTATCACGATAGCAGAAGTGAGAAGAGTAATTTGGCGGGAAATTATTTCTGCATTTATCATATCCTGAATTTTGTTCGAAATTTTAGGATAAAGTATCACGATAGCAGAAGTGAGAAGAGTAATTTGGCGGGAAATTATTTCTGCATTTATCATATCCTGAATTTTGTTCGAAATTTTAGGATAAAGTATCACGATAGCAGAAGTGAGAAGAGTAATTTGGCGGGAAATTATTTCTGCATTTATCATATCCTGAATTTTATTCGAAATTTTAGGATAAAGTATCACGATAGCAGAAGTGAGAAGAGTAATTTGGCGGGAAATTATTTCTGCATTTATCATATCCTGAATTTTGTTCGAAATTTTAGGATAAAGTATCACGATAGCAGAAGTGAGAAGAGTAATTTGGCGGGAAATTATTTCTGCATTTATCATATCCTGAATTTTGTTCGAAATTTTAGGATTTAGTATCAGGATAGCAGAAGTGAGAAGAGTAATTTGGCGGGAAATTATTTCTGCATTTATCATATCCTGAATTTTATTCGAAATTTTAGGATAAAGTATCAGGATAGCAGAAGTGAGAAGAGTAATTTGGCGGGAAATTATTTCTGCATTTATCATATCCTGAATTTTGTTCGAAATTTTAGGATAAAGTATCACGATAGCAGAAGTGAGAAGAGTAATTTGGCGGGAAATTATTTCTGCATTTATCATATCCTGAATTTTATTCGAAATTTTAGGATAAAGTATCACGATAGCAGAAGTGAGAAGAGTAATTTGGCGGGAAATTATTTCTGCATTTATCATATCCTGAATTTTATTCGAAATTTTAGGATTTAGTATCAGGATAGCAGAAGTGAGAAATTTGGCGGGAAATTATTTCTGCATTTTTCATATCCTGAATTTTATTCGAAATTTTAGGATAAAGTATCACGATAGCAGAAGTGAGAAGAGTAATTTGGCGGGAAATTATTTCTGCATTTATCATATCCTGAATTTTATTCGAAATTTTAGGATAAAGTATCACGATAGCAGAAGTGAGAAGAGTAATTTGGCGGGAAATTATTTCTGCATTTATCATATCCTGAATTTTGTTCGAAATTTTAGGATAAAGTATCACGATAGCAGAAGTGAGAAGAGTAATTTGGCGGGAAATTATTTCTGCATTTATCATATCCTGAATTTTATTCGAAATTTTAGGATTTAGTATCAGGATAGCAGAAGTGAGAAATTTGGCGGGAAATTATTTCTGCATTTTTCATATCCTGAATTTTATTCGAAATTTTAGGATAAAGTATCACGATAGCAGAAGTGAGAAGAGTAATTTGGCGGGAAATTATTTCTGCATTTATCATATCCTGAATTTTATTCGAAATTTTAGGATAAAGTATCAGGATAGCAGAAGTGAGAAGAGTAATTTGGCGGGAAATTATTTCTGCATTTATCATTTCTTGAATATTGTTCGAAATTTGAAGATAAGGTATCAGGATAGCAGAAGTGAGAAGAGTAATTTAGCGGAAAATAATTTCTGCATTTATCAAGTCTTGAATTTTGTTCGAAATTTTAGGATAAAGTATCAGGATAGCAGAAGTGAGAAAAGTAATTTGGCGGGAAATTATTTCTGCATTTATCATATCCTGAATTTTATTCGAAATTTTAGGATAAAGTATCAGGATAGCAGAAGTGAGAAGAGTAATTTGGCGGGAAATTATTTCTGCATTTATCATATCCTGAATTTTGTTCGAAATTTTAGGATAAAGTATCACGATAGCAGAAGTGAGAAGAGTAATTTGGCGGGAAATTATTTCTGCATTTATCATATCCTGAATTTTATTCGAAATTTTAGGATAAAGTATCACGATAGCAGAAGTGAGAAGAGTAATTTGGCGGGAAATTATTTCTGCATTTATCATATCCTGAATTTTATTCGAAATTTTAGGATTTAGTATCAGGATAGCAGAAGTGAGAAATTTGGCGGGAAATTATTTCTGCATTTTTCATATCCTGAATTTTATTCGAAATTTTAGGATAAAGTATCACGATAGCAGAAGTGAGAAGAGTAATTTGGCGGGAAATTATTTCTGCATTTATCATATCCTGAATTTTATTCGAAATTTTAGGATAAAGTATCACGATAGCAGAAGTGAGAAGAGTAATTTGGCGGGAAATTATTTCTGCATTTATCATATCCTGAATTTTGTTCGAAATTTTAGGATAAAGTATCACGATAGCAGAAGTGAGAAGAGTAATTTGGCGGGAAATTATTTCTGCATTTATCATATCCTGAATTTTGTTCGAAATTTTAGGATAAAGTATCACGATAGCAGAAGTGAGAAGAGTAATTTGGCGGGAAATTATTTCTGCATTTATCATATCCTGAATTTTATTCGAAATTTTAGGATAAAGTATCACGATAGCAGAAGTGAGAAGAGTAATTTGGCGGGAAATTATTTCTGCATTTATCATATCCTGAATTTTGTTCGAAATTTTAGGATAAAGTATCACGATAGCAGAAGTGAGAAGAGTAATTTGGCGGGAAATTATTTCTGCATTTATCATATCCTGAATTTTGTTCGAAATTTTAGGATTTAGTATCAGGATAGCAGAAGTGAGAAGAGTAATTTGGCGGGAAATTATTTCTGCATTTATCATATCCTGAATTTTATTCGAAATTTTAGGATAAAGTATCACGATAGCAGAAGTGAGAAGAGTAATTGGGCGGGAAATTATTTCTGCATTTATCATATCCTGAATTTTATTCGAAATTTTAGGATAAAGTATCAGGATAGCAGAAGTGAGAAGAGTAATTTGACGGGAAATAATTTCTGCATTTATCATTTCTTGAATTTTGTTCGAAATTTGAAGATAAGGTATCAGGATAGCAGAAGTGAGAAGAGTAATTTAGCGGAAAATAATTTCTGCATTTATCATGTCTTGAATTTTGTTCGAAATTTTAGGATAAAGTATCAGGATAGCAGAAGTGAGAAGAGTAATTTGGCGGGAAATTATTTCTGCATTTATCATATCCTGAATTTTATTCGAAATTTTAGGATAAAGTATCAGGATAGCAGAAGTGAGAAGAGTAATTTGACGGGAAATAATTTCTGCATTTATCATTTCTTGAATTTTGTTCGAAATTTGAAGATAAGGTATCAGGATAGCAGAAGTGAGAAGAGTAATTTAGCGGAAAATAATTTCTGCATTTATCATGTCTTGAATTTTGTTCGAAATTTTAGGATAAAGTATCAGGATAGCAGAAGTGAGAAGAGTAATTTGGCGGGAAATTATTTCTGCATTTATCATATCCTGAATTTTATTCGAAATTTTAGGATAAAGTATCAGGATAGCAGAAGTGAGAAGAGTAATTTGACGGGAAATAATTTCTGCATTTATCATTTCTTGAATATTGTTCGAAATTTGAAGATAAGGTATCAGGATAGCAGAAGTGAGAAGAGTAATTTAGCGGAAAATAATTTCTGCATTTATCATGTCTTGAATTTTGTTCGAAATTTTAGGATAAAGTATCAGGATAGCAGAAGTGAGAAGAGTAATTTGGCGGGAAATTATTTCTGCATTTATCATATCCTGAATTTTATTCGAAATTTGAAGATAAGGTATCAGGATAGCAGAAGTGAGAAGAGTAATTTAGCGGAAAATAATTTCTGCATTTATCATGTCTTGAATTTTGTTCGAAATTTTAGGATAAAGTATCAGGATAGCAGAAGTGAGAAAAGTAATTTGGCGGGAAATTATTTCTGCATTTATCATATCCTGAATTTTATTCGAAATTTTAGGATAAAGTATCAGGATAGCAGAAGTGAGAAGAGTAATTTGACGGGAAATAATTTCTGCATTTATCATTTCTTGAATTTTGTTCGAAATTTGAAGATAAGGTATCAGGATAGCAGAAGTGAGAAGAGTAATTTAGCGGAAAATAATTTCTGCATTTATCATGTCTTGAATTTTGTTCGAAATATTAGGATAAAGTATCAGGATAGCAGAAGTGAGAAGAGTAATTTGACGGGAAATAATTTCTGCATTTATCATTTCTTGAATTTTGTTCGAAATTTGAAGATAAGGTATCAGGATAGCAGAAGTGAGAAGAGTAATTTAGCGGAAAATAATTTCTGCATTTATCATGTCTTGAATTTTGTTCGAAATTTTAGGATAAAGTATCAGGATAGCAGAAGTGAGAAGAGTAATTTGGCGGGAAATTATTTCTGCATTTATCATATCCTGAATTTTATTCGAAATTTTAGGATAAAGTATCAGGATAGCAGAAGTGAGAAGAGTAATTTGACGGGAAATAATTTCTTCATTTATCATGTCTTGAATTTTGTTCGAAATTTTAGGATAAAATATCAGGATAGCAGAAGTGAGAAGGGTAGTTTGGCGGGAAATAATTTCTGTATTTATCATGTCTTGAATTTTGTTCGAAATTTTAGGATAAAGTATCAGGATAGCAGAAGTGAGAAGAGTAATTTGGCGGGAAATTATGTCTGCATTTATCATATCCTAAATTTTGTTCGAAATTTTAGGATAAAGTATCAGGATAGCAGAAGTGAGAAGAGTAAATTGGCGGGAAATTATGTCTGCATTTATCATATCCTAAATTTTGTTCGAAATTTTAGGATAAAGTATCAGGATAGCAGAAGTGAGAAGAGTAAATTGGCGGGAAATTATGTCTGCATTTATCATATCCTAAATTTTGTTCGAAATTTTAGGATAAAGTATCAGGATAGCAGAAGTGAGAAGAGTAATTTGGCGGGAAATAATTTCTGCATTAATCATGTCTTGCATTTTGTTCGAAATTTTAGGATAATGTATCAGGATAGCAGAAGTGAAAAGAGTAAATTGGCGGGAAATTATTTCTGCATTTATCATGTCTTGAATTTTGTTCGAAATTTTAGGATAAAATATCAGGATAGCAGAAGTGAGAAGAGTAAATTGGCGGGAAATTATTTCTGCATTTATCATGTCTTGAATTTTGCTGGAAGTTTTAGGATAAAGTATTAGGACAACAGAAGTGAAAAGAGTACTTTGATGGGAAATAATTTCTGCATTTATCATGTCTTGAATTTTGCTGGAAATTTTAGGATAAAGTATCAGGATAGCAGAAGTGAAAAGAGTAATTTGGCGGGAAATCATTTCTGCATTTATCATATCCTGAATTTTATTCGAAATTTTTGGATAAAGTATCACGATAGCAGAAGTGAGAAGAGTAATTTGGCGGGAAATCATTTCTGCATTTATCATATCCTGAATTTTATTCGAAATTTTTGGATAAAGTATCACGATAGCAGAAGTGAGAAGAGTAATTTGGCGGGAATCATTTCTGCATTTATCATATCCTGAATTTTATTCGAAATTTTTGGATAAAGTATCACGATAGCAGAAGTGAGAAGAGTAATTTGGCGGGAAATTATTTCTGCATTTATCATATCCTGAATTTTGTTCGAAATTTTAGGATAAAGTATCAGGATAGCAGAAGTGAGAAGAGTAATTTTGCGGGAAATTATTTCTGCATTTATCATATCCTGAATTTTGTTCGAAATTTTAGGATAAAGTATCAGGATAGCAGAAGTGAGAAGAGTAATTTGGCGGGAAATCATTTCTGCATTTATCATATCCTGAATTTTATTCGAAATTTTAGGATAAAGTATCACGATAGCAGAAGTGGGAAGAGTAATTTTGCGGGAAATTATTTCTGCATTTATCATATCCTGAAATTTGTTCGAAATTTTATGATTAAGTATCAGGATAGCAGAAGTGAGAAGAGTAAATTGGCGGGAAATTATGTCTGCATTTATCATATCCTAAATTTTGTTCGAAATTTTAGGATAAAGTATCAGGATAGCAGAAGTGAGAAGAGTAATTTGGCGGGAAATCATTTCTGCATTTATCATATCCTGAATTTTATTCGAAATTTTAGGATAAAGTATCAGGATAGCAGAAGTGAGAAGAGTAATTTGGCGGGAAATTATTTCTGCATTTATCATATCCTGAATTTTGTTCGAAATTTTAGGATTTAGTATTAGAATAGCAGAAGTGAGAAGAGTAATTTGGCGGAAAATTTTTTCTGCATTTATCATATCCTGAATTTTGTTCGAAATTTTAGGATAAAGTATCAGGATAGCAGAAGTGAGAAGAGTAATTTGGCGGGAAATCATTTCTGCATTTATCATATCCTGAATTTTATTCGAAATTTTAGGATTTAGTATCAGGATAGCAGAAGTGAGAAGAGTAATTTGGCGGGAAATCATTTCTGCATTTATCATATCCTGAATTTTATTCGAAATTTTAGGATTTAGTATCAGGATAGCAGAAGTGAGAAGAGTAATTTGGCGGGAAATTATTTCTGCATTTATCATATCCTGAATTTTGTTCGAAATTTTAGGATAAAGTATCAGGATAGCAGAAGTGAGAAGAGTAATTTGGCGGGAAATCATTTCTGCATTTATCATATCCTGAATTTTATTCGAAATTTTAGGATAAAGTATCACGATAGCAGAAGTGGGAAGAGTAATTTTGCGGGAAATTATTTCTGCATTTATCATATCCTGAAATTTGTTCGAAATTTTATGATTAAGTATCAGGATAGCAGAAGTGAGAAGAGTAATTTGGCGGGAAATTATTTCTGCATTTATCATATCCTGAATTTTGTTCGAAATTTTAGGATAAAGTATCAGGATAGCAGAAGTGAGAAGAGTAATTTGGCGGGAAATTATTTCTGCATTTATCAAATCCTGAATTTTGTTCGAAATTTTAGGATAAAGTATCAGGATAGCAGAAGTGAGAAGAGTAATTTGGCGGGAAATTATTTCTGCATTTATCATATCCTGAATTTTGTTCGAAATTTTAGGATAAAGTATCAGGATAGCAGAAGTGAGAAGAGTAATTTGGCGGGAAATTATTTCTGCATTTATCATATCCTGAATTTTGTTCGAAATTTTAGGATAAAGTATCAGGATAGCAGAAGTGAGAAGAGTAATTTGGCGGGAAATCATTTCTGCATTTATCATATCCTGAATTTTATTCGAAATTTTAGGATAAAGTATCACGATAGCAGAAGTGGGAAGAGTAATTTTGCGGAAAATTATTTCTGCATTTATCATATCCTGAAATTTGTTCGAAATTTTATGATTAAGTATCAGGATAGCAGAAGTGAGAAGAGTAAATTGGCGGGAAATTATGTCTGCATTTATCATATCCTGAATTTTATTCGAAATTTTAGGATAAAGTATCAGGATAGCATAAGTGAGAAGAGTAATTTTGCGGGAAATTATTTCTGCATTTATCATATCCTGAATTTTGTTCGAAATTTTAGGATAAAGTATCAGGATAGCAGAAGTGAGAAGAGTAATTTGGCGGGAAATTATTTCTGCATTTATCATATCCTGAATTTTATTCGAAATTTTAGGATAAAGTATCAGGATAGCATAAGTGAGAAGAGTAATTTGGCGGGAAATTATTTGTGCATTTATCATATCCTGAATTTTGTTCGAAATTTTAGGATAAAGTATCAGGATAGCAGAAGTGAGAAGGGTAATTTGGCGGGAAATTATTTCTGCATTTATCATATCCTGAATTTTGTTCGAAATTTTAGGATAAAGTATCAGGATAGCAGAAGTGAGAAGAGTAATTTTGCGGGAAATTATTTCTGCATTTATCATGTCTTGAATTTTGTTCGAAATTTTAGGATAAAGTATCAGGATAGCAGAAGTGAGAAGAGTAATTTTGCGGGAAATTATTTCTGCATTTATCATATCCTGAATTTTATTCGAAATTTTAGGATAAAGTATCAGGATAGCAGAAGTGAGAAGGGTAATTTGGCGGGAAATTATTTCTGCATTTATCATATCCTGAATTTTGTTCGAAATTTTAGGATAAAGTATCAGGATAGCAGAAGTGAGAAGAGTAATTTGGCGGGAAATTATTTCTGCATTTATCATATCCTGAATTTTGTTCGAAATTTTAGGATAAAGTATCAGGATAGCAGAAGTGAGAAGAGTAATTTTGCGGGAAATTATTTCTGCATTTATCATGTCTTGAATTTTGTTCGAAATTTTAGGATAAAGTATCAGGATAGCAGAAGTGAGAAGAGTAATTTTGCGGGAAATTATTTCTGCATTTATCATATCCTGAATTTTGTTCGAAATTTTAGGATAAAGTATCAGGATAGCAGAAGTGAGAAGAGTAATTTTGCGGGAAATTATTTCTGCATTTATCATGTCTTGAATTTTGTTCGAAATTTTAGGATAAAGTATCAGGATAGCAGAAGTGAGAAGAGTAATTTTGCGGGAAATTATTTCTGCATTTATCATATCCTGAATTTTGTTCGAAATTTTAGGATAAAGTATCAGGATAGCAGAAGTGAGAAGGGTAATTTGGCGGGAAATTATTTCTGCATTTATCATATCCTGAATTTTGTTCGAAATTTTAGGATAAAGTATCAGGATAGCAGAAGTGAGAAGAGTAATTTTGCGGGAAATTATTTCTGCATTTATCATGTCTTGAATTTTGTTCGAAATTTTAGGATAAAGTATCAGGATAGCAGAAGTGAGAAGAGTAATTTTGCGGGAAATTATTTCTGCATTTATCATATCCTGAATTTTGTTCGAAATTTTAGGATAAAGTATCAGGATAGCAGAAGTGAGAAGAGTAATTTTGCGGGAAATTATTTCTGCATTTATCATGTCTTGAATTTTGTTCGAAATTTTAGGATAAAGTATCAGGATAGAAGAAGTGAGAAGAGTAATTTGGCGGGAAATCATTTCTGCATTTATCATGTCTTGAATTTTGTTCGACATTTTAGCATTAAGAATCGGGATAGCAAAAGTGAAAAGAGTAATTTGGCGGGAAATTATTTCTGAATTTATCATTTCTTGAATTTTGTTTGAAATTTGAAGATAAGGTATCAGGATAGCAGAAGTGAGAAGAGTAATTTAGCGGGAAATAATTTCTGCATTTATCATGTCTTGAATTTTGTTCGAAATTTTAGGATAAAGTATCAGGATAGCAGAAGTGAGAAGAGTAATTTGGCGGGAAATTATTTCTGCATTTATCATGTCTTGAATTTTGATAGAAATTTTAGGATAAAGTATCAGGATACCAGAAGAGAAGTGTAATTTGGGGGGAAATTATTTCTGCATTTATCATGTCTTGAATTTTGCTGGAAATTTTAGGATAAAGTATCAGGATAACAGAAGTGAGAAGAGTAAATTGGCGGGAAATTATTTCTGCATTTATCATGTCTTGAATTTTGTTCGAAATTTTAGGATAAAATATCAGGATAGCAGAAGTGAGAAGAGTAATTTGGCGGGAAATCATTTCTGCATTTATCATATCCTGAATTTTATTCGAAATATTTGGATAAAGTATCACGATAGCAGAAGTGAGAAGAGTAATTTGGCGGGAAATTATTTCTGCATTTATCATATCCTGAATTTTATTCGAAATTTTAGGATAAAGTATCAGGATAACAGAAGTGAGAAGAGTAAATTGGCGGGAAATTATTTCTGCATTTATCATGTCTTGAATTTTGTTCGAAATTTTAGGATAAAATATCAGGATAGCAGAAGTGAGAAGAGTAATTTGGCGGGAAATCATTTCTGCATTTATCATATCCTGAATTTTATTCGAAATATTTGGATAAAGTATCACGATAGCAGAAGTGAGAAGAGTAATTTGGCGGGAAATTTTTTCTGCATTTATCATATCCTGAATTTTATTCGAAATTTTAGGATTTAGTATTAGAATAGCAGAAGTGAGAAGAGTAATTTGGCGGAAAATTTTTTCTGCATTTATCATATCCTGAATTTTGTTCGAAATTTTAGGATAAAGTATCAGGATAGCAGAAGTGAGAAGAGTAATTTGGCGGGAAATCATTTCTGCATTTATCATATCCTGAATTTTATTCGAAATTTTAGGATAAAGTATCAGGATAGCAGAAGTGAGAAGAGTAATTTGGCGGGAAATTGTTTCTGCATTTATCATATCCTGAATTTTATTCGAAATTTTAGGATAAAGTATCACGATAGCAGAAGTGAGAAGAGTAATTTGGCGGGAAATCATTTCTGCATTTATCATATCCTGAATTTTATTCGAAATTTTAGGATTTAGTATCAGGATAGCAGAAGTGAGAAGAGTAATTTGGCGGGAAATTATTTCTGCATTTATCATATCCTGAATTTTGTTCGAAATTTTAGGATAAAGTATCAGGATAGCAGAAGTGAGAAGAGTAATTTGGCGGGAAATCATTTCTGCATTTATCATATCCTGAATTTTATTCGAAATTTTAGGATAAAGTATCAGGATAACAGAAGTGAGAAGAGTAAATTGGCGGGAAATTATTTCTGCATTTATCATGTCTTGAATTTTGTTCGAAATTTTAGGATAAAGTATCAGGATAGCAGAAGTGAGAAGAGTAATTTGGCGGGAAATCATTTCTGCATTTATCATATCCTGAATTTTATTCGAAATTTTAGGATAAAGTATCAGGATAACAGAAGTGAGAAGAGTAAATTGGCGGGAAATTATTTCTGCATTTATCATGTCTTGAATTTTGTTCGAAATTTTAGGATAAAGTATCAGGATAGCAGAAGTGAGAAGAGTAATTTGGCGGGAAATTATTTCTGCATTTATCATGTCTTGAATTTTGATAGAAATTTTAGGATAAAGTATCAGGATACCAGAAGAGAAGTGTAATTTGGGGGGAAATTATTTCTGCATTTATCATGTCTTGAATTTTGCTGGAAATTTTAGGATAAAGTATCAGGATAGCAGAAGTGAGAAGAGTAATTTGGCGGGAAATCATTTCTGCATTTATCATATCCTGAATTTTATTCGAAATTTTAGGATAAAGTATCACGATAGCAGAAGTGAGAAGAGTAATTTGGCGGGAAATTATTTCTGAATTTATCATTTCTTGAATTTTGTTCGAAATTTGAAGATAAGGTATCAGGATAGCAGAAGTGAGAAGAGTAATTTAGCGGAAAATAATTTCTGCATTTATCATGTCTTGAATTTTGTTCGAAATTTTAGGATAAAATATCAGGATAGCAGAAGTGAGAAGAGTAATTTGGCGGGAAATTATTTCTGCATTTATCACGTCATGAATTTTGCTGGAAATTTTAGGATAAAGTATTAGGACAACAGAAGTGAAAAGAGTACTTTGATGGGAAATAATTTCTGCATTTATCATGTCTTGAATTTTGCTGGAAATTTTAGGATAAAGTATCAGGATAGCAGAAGTGAGAAGAGTAATTTGGCGGGAAATCATTTCTGCATTTATCATATCCTGAATTTTATTCGAAATTTTAGGATAAAGTATCACGATAGCAGAAGTGAGAAGAGTAATTTGGCGGGAAATTATTTCTGCATTTATCATATCCTGAATTTTGTTCGAAATTTTAGGATAAAGTATCAGGATAGCAGAAGTGAGAAGAGTAATTTGGCGGGAAATTATTTCTGCATTTATCATATCCTGAATTTTGTTCGAAATTTTAGGATAAAGTATCAGGATAGCAGAAGTGAGAAGAGTAATTTGGCGGGAAATCATTTCTGCATTTATCATATCCTGAATTTTATTCGAAATTTTAGGATAAAGTATCACGATAGCAGAAGTGAGAAGAGTAATTTGGCGGGAAATCATTTCTGCATTTATCATATCCTGAATTTTGTTCGAAATTTTAGGATAAAGTATCAGGATAGCAGAAGTGAGAAGAGTAATTTGGCGGGAAATTATTTCTGCATTTATCATATCCTGAATTTTATTCGAAATTTTAGGATAAAGTATCACGATAGCAGAAGTGAGAAGAGTAATTTGGCGGGAAATCATTTCTGCATTTATCATATCCTGAATTTTGTTCGAAATTTTAGGATAAAGTATCAGGATAGCAGAAGTGAGAAGAGTAATTTGGCGGGAAATCATTTCTGCATTTACCATATCCTGAATTTTATTCGAAATTTTAGGATTTAGTATCAGGATAGCAGAAGTGAGAAAAGTAATTTGGCGGGAAATTATTTCTGCATTTATCATATCCTGAATTTTGTTCGAAATTTTAGGATAAAGTATCAGGATAGCAGAAGTGAGAAGAGTAATTTGGCGGGAAATTATTTCTGCATTTATCATATCCTGAATTTTGTTCGAAATTTTAGGATAAAGTATCAGGATAGCAGAAGTGAGAAGAGTAAATTGGCGGGAAATTATTTCTGCATTTATCATGTCTTGAATTTTGTTCGAAATTTTAGGATAAAGTATCAGGATAGCAGAAGTGAGAAGAGTAATTTGGCGGGAAATCATTTCTGCATTTATCATATCCTGAATTTTATTCGAAATTTTAGGATAAAGTATCACGATAGCAGAAGTGAGAAGAGTAATTTGGCGGGAAATCATTTCTGCATTTATCATATCCTGAATTTTGTTCGAAATTTTAGGATAAAGTATCAGGATAGCAGAAGTGAGAAGAGTAATTTTGCGGGAAATTATTTCTGCATTTACCATATCCTGAATTTTGTTCGAAATTTTAGGATAAAGTATCAGGATAGCAGAAGTGAGAAGAGTAAATTGGCGGGAAATTATTTCTGCATTTATCATGTCTTGAATTTTGTTCGAAATTTTAGGATAAAGTATCAGGATAGCAGAAGTGAGAAGAGTAATTTGGCGGGAAATTATTTCTGCATTTATCATATCCTGAATTTTGTTCGAAATTTTAGGATAAAGTATCAGGATAGCAGAAGTGAGAAGAGTAATTTTGCGGGAAATTATTTCTGCATTTACCATATCCTGAATTTTGTTCGAAATTTTAGGATAAAGTATCAGGATAGCAGAAGTGAGAAGAGTAAATTGGCGGGAAATTATTTCTGCATTTATCATGTCTTGAATTTTGTTCGAAATTTTAGGATAAAATATCAGGATAGCAGAAGTGAGAAGAGTAATTTGGCGGGAAATTATTTCTGCATTTATCATATCCTGAATTTTGTTCGAAATTTTAGGATAAAGTATCAGGATAGCAGAAGTGAGAAGAGTAATTTGGCGGGAAATCATTTCTGCATTTATCATATCCTGAATTTTATTCGAAATTTTAGGATAAAGTATCACGATAGCAGAAGTGAGAAGAGTAATTTGGCGGGAAATCATTTCTGCATTTATCATATCCTGAATTTTGTTCGAAATTTTAGGATAAAGTATCAGGATAGCAGAAGTGAGAAGAGTAATTTGGCGGGAAATTATTTCTGCATTTATCATATCCTGAATTTTATTCGAAATTTTAGGATAAAGTATCACGATAGCAGAAGTGAGAAGAGTAATTTGGCGGGAAATCATTTCTGCATTTATCATATCCTGAATTTTGTTCGAAATTTTAGTATAAAGTATCAGGATAGCAGAAGTGAGAAGAGTAATTTGGCGGGAAATTATTTCTGCATTTATCATATCCTGAATTTTATTCGAAATTTTAGGATAAAGTATCACGATAGCAGAAGTGAGAAGAGTAATTTGGCGGGAAATCATTTCTGCATTTATCATATCCTGAATTTTGTTCGAAATTTTAGGATAAAGTATCAGGATAGCAGAAGTGAGAAGAGTAATTTTGCGGGAAATTATTTCTGCATTTACCATATCCTGAATTTTGTTCGAAATTTTAGGATAAAGTATCAGGATAGCAGAAGTGAGAAGAGTAATTTGGCGGGAAATTATTTCTGCATTTATCATATCCTGAATTTTGTTCGAAATTTTAGGATAAAGTATCAGGATAGCAGAAGTGAGAAGAGTAATTTGGCGGGAAATTATTTCTGCATTTATCATATCCTGAATTTTATTCGAAATTTTAGGATAAAGTATCACGATAGCAGAAGTGAGAAGAGTAATTTGGCGGGAAATCATTTCTGCATTTATCATATCCTGAATTTTGTTCGAAATTTTAGGATAAAGTATCAGGATAGCAGAAGTGAGAAGAGTAATTTGGCGGGAAATTATTTCTGCATTTATCATATCCTGAATTTTGTTCGAAATTTTAGGATAAAGTATCAGGATAGCAGAAGTGAGAAGAGTAATTTGGCGGGAAATTATTTCTGCATTTATCATATCCTGAATTTTGTTCGAAATTTTAGGATAAAGTATCAGGATAGCAGAAGTGAGAAGAGTAATTTGGCGGGAAATTATTTCTGCATTTATCATATCCTGAATTTTGTTCGAAATTTTAGGATAAAGTATCAGGATAGCAGAAGTGAGAAGAGTAATTTTGCGGGAAATTATTTCTGCATTTATCATATCCTGAATTTTGTTCGAAATTTTAGGATAAAGTATCAGGATAGCAGAAGTGAGAAGAGTAATTTGGCGGGAAATTATTTCTGCATTTATCATATCCTGAATTTTGTTTGAAATTTTAGGATAAAGTATCAGGATAGCAGAAGTGAGAAGAGTAATTTTGCGGGAAATTATTTCTGCATTTATCATATCCTGAATTTTGTTCGAAATTTTAGGATAAAGTATCAGGATAGCAGAAGTGAGAAGAGTAATTTGGCGGGAAATTATTTCTGCATTTATCATATCCTGAATTTTGTTCGAAATTTTAGGATAAAGTATCAGGATAGCAGAAGTGAGAAGAGTAATTTGGCGGGAAATTATTTCTGCATTTATCATATCCTGAATTTTATTCGAAATTTTAGGATAAAGTATCACGATAGCAGAAGTGAGAAGAGTAATTTGGCGGGAAATCATTTCTGCATTTATCATATCCTGAATTTTGTTCGAAATTTTAGGATAAAGTATCAGGATAGCAGAAGTGAGAAGAGTAATTTTGCGGGAAATTATTTCTGCATTTACCATATCCTGAATTTTGTTCGAAATTTTAGGATAAAGTATCAGGATAGCAGAAGTGAGAAGAGTAAATTGGCGGGAAATTATTTCTGCATTTATCATGTCTTGAATTTTGTTCGAAATTTTAGGATAAAATATCAGGATAGCAGAAGTGAGAAGAGTAATTTGGCGGGAAATTATTTCTGCATTTATCATATCCTGAATTTTGTTCGAAATTTTAGGATAAAGTATCAGGATAGCAGAAGTGAGAAGAGTAATTTGGCGGGAAATCATTTCTGCATTTATCATATCCTGAATTTTATTCGAAACTTTAGGATAAAGTATCACGATAGCAGAAGTGAGAAGAGTAATTTGGCGGGAAATCATTTCTGCATTTATCATATCCTGAATTTTGTTCGAAATTTTAGGATAAAGTATCAGGATAGCAGAAGTGAGAAGAGTAATTTGGCGGGAAATTATTTCTGCATTTATCATATCCTGAATTTTATTCGAAATTTTAGGATAAAGTATCACGATAGCAGAAGTGAGAAGAGTAATTTGGCGGGAAATCATTTCTGCATTTATCATATCCTGAATTTTATTCGAAATTTTAGGATTTAGTATCAGGATAGCAGAAGTGAGAAAAGTAATTTGGCGGGAAATTATTTCTGCATTTATCATATCCTGAATTTTGTTCGAAATTTTAGGATAAAGTATCAGGATAGCAGAAGTGAGAAGAGTAATTTGGCGGGAAATTATTTCTGCATTTATCATATCCTGAATTTTGTTCGAAATTTTAGGATAAAGTATCAGGATAGCAGAAGTGAGAAGAGTAATTTGGCGGGAAATTATTTCTGCATTTATCATATCCTGAATTTTGTTCGAAATTTTAGGATAAAGTATCAGGATAGCAGAAGTGAGAAGAGTAATTTGGCGGGAAATTATTTCTGCATTTATCATATCCTGAATTTTATTCGAAATTTTAGGATAAAGTATCACGATAGCAGAAGTGAGAAGAGTAATTTGGCGGGAAATCATTTCTGCATTTATCATATCCTGAATTTTGTTCGAAATTTTAGGATAAAGTATCAGGATAGCAGAAGTGAGAAGAGTAATTTTGCGGGAAATTATTTCTGCATTTACCATATCCTGAATTTTGTTCGAAATTTTAGGATAAAGTATCAGGATAGCAGAAGTGAGAAGAGTAAATTGGCGGGAAATTATTTCTGCATTTATCATGTCTTGAATTTTGTTCGAAATTTTAGGATAAAATATCAGGATAGCAGAAGTGAGAAGAGTAATTTGGCGGGAAATTATTTCTGCATTTATCATATCCTGAATTTTGTTCGAAATTTTAGGATAAAGTATCAGGATAGCAGAAGTGAGAAGAGTAATTTGGCGGGAAATCATTTCTGCATTTATCATATCCTGAATTTTATTCGAAATTTTAGGATTTAGTATCAGGATAGCAGAAGTGAGAAAAGTAATTTGGCGGGAAATTATTTCTGCATTTATCATATCCTGAATTTTGTTCGAAATTTTAGGATAAAGTATCAGGATAGCAGAAGTGAGAAGAGTAATTTGGCGGGAAATTATTTCTGCATTTATCATATCCTGAATTTTGTTCGAAATTTTAGGATAAAGTATCAGGATAGCAGAAGTGAGAAGAGTAATTTGGCGGGAAATCATTTCTGCATTTATCATATCCTGAATTTTATTCGAAATTTTAGGATTTAGTATCAGGATAGCAGAAGTGAGAAAAGTAATTTGGCGGGAAATTATTTCTGCATTTATCATATCCTGAATTTTGTTCGAAATTTTAGGATAAAGTATCAGGATAGCAGAAGTGAGAAGAGTAATTTGGCGGGAAATCATTTCTGCATTTATCATATCCTGAATTTTATTCGAAATTTTAGGATTTAGTATCAGGATAGCAGAAGTGAGAAAAGTAATTTGGCGGGAAATTATTTCTGCATTTATCATATCCTGAATTTTGTTCGAAATTTTAGGATAAAGTATCAGGATAGCAGAAGTGAGAAGAGTAATTTGGCGGGAAATCATTTCTGCATTTATCATATCCTGAATTTTATTCGAAATTTTAGGATAAAGTATCACGATAGCAGAAGTGAGAAGAGTAATTTGGCGGGAAATTATTTCTGCATTTATCATATCCTAAATTTTGTTCGAAATTTTAGGATAAAGTATCAGGATAGCAGAAGTGAGAAGAGTAATTTGGCGGGAAATCATTTCTGCATTTATCATATCCTGAATTTTATTCGAAATTTTAGGATAAAGTATCACGATAGCAGAAGTGGGAAGAGTAATTTTGCGGGAAATTATTTCTGCATTTATCATATCCTGAAATTTGTTCGAAATTTTATGATTAAGTATCAGGATAGCAGAAGTGAGAAGAGTAATTTTGCGGGAAATTATTTCTGCATTTATCATATCCTGAATTTTGTTCGAAATTTTAGGATAAAGTATCAGGATAGCAGAAGTGAGAAGAGTAATTTTGCGGGAAATTATTTCTGCATTTATCATATCCTGAATTTTGTTCGAAATTTTAGGATAAAGTATCAGGATAGCAGAAGTGAGAAGAGTAATTTGGCGGGAAATTATTTCTGCATTTATCATATCCTGAATTTTGTTCGAAATTTTAGGATAAAGTATCAGGATAGCAGAAGTGAGAAGAGTAATTTGGCGGGAAATTATTTCTGCATTTATCATATCCTGAATTTTATTCGAAATTTTAGGATAAAGTATCACGATAGCAGAAGTGAGAAGAGTAATTTGGCGGGAAATCATTTCTGCATTTATCATATCCTGAATTTTGTTCGAAATTTTAGGATAAAGTATCAGGATAGCAGAAGTGAGAAGAGTAATTTTGCGGGAAATTATTTCTGCATTTACCATATCCTGAATTTTGTTCGAAATTTTAGGATAAAGTATCAGGATAGCAGAAGTGAGAAGAGTAAATTGGCGGGAAATTATTTCTGCATTTATCATGTCTTGAATTTTGTTCGAAATTTTAGGATAAAATATCAGGATAGCAGAAGTGAGAAGAGTAATTTGGCGGGAAATTATTTCTGCATTTATCATATCCTGAATTTTGTTCGAAATTTTAGGATAAAGTATCAGGATAGCAGAAGTGAGAAGAGTAATTTGGCGGGAAATCATTTCTGCATTTATCATATCCTGAATTTTATTCGAAACTTTAGGATAAAGTATCACGATAGCAGAAGTGAGAAGAGTAATTTGGCGGGAAATCATTTCTGCATTTATCATATCCTGAATTTTATTCGAAATTTTAGGATTTAGTATCAGGATAGCAGAAGTGAGAAAAGTAATTTGGCGGGAAATTATTTCTGCATTTATCATATCCTGAATTTTGTTCGAAATTTTAGGATAAAGTATCAGGATAGCAGAAGTGAGAAGAGTAATTTGGCGGGAAATCATTTCTGCATTTATCATATCCTGAATTTTATTCGAAATTTTAGGATTTAGTATCAGGATAGCAGAAGTGAGAAAAGTAATTTGGCGGGAAATTATTTCTGCATTTATCATATCCTGAATTTTGTTCGAAATTTTAGGATAAAGTATCAGGATAGCAGAAGTGAGAAGAGTAATTTGGCGGGAAATTATTTCTGCATTTATCATATCCTGAATTTTGTTCGAAATTTTAGGATAAAGTATCAGGATAGCAGAAGTGAGAAGAGTAATTTGGCGGGAAATCATTTCTGCATTTATCATATCCTGAATTTTATTCGAAATTTTAGGATTTAGTATCAGGATAGCAGAAGTGAGAAAAGTAATTTGGCGGGAAATTATTTCTGCATTTATCATATCCTGAATTTTGTTCGAAATTTTAGGATAAAGTATCAGGATAGCAGAAGTGAGAAGAGTAATTTGGCGGGAAATCATTTCTGCATTTATCATATCCTGAATTTTATTCGAAATTTTAGGATTTAGTATCAGGATAGCAGAAGTGAGAAAAGTAATTTGGCGGGAAATTATTTCTGCATTTATCATATCCTGAATTTTGTTCGAAATTTTAGGATAAAGTATCAGGATAGCAGAAGTGAGAAGAGTAATTTGGCGGGAAATCATTTCTGCATTTATCATATCCTGAATTTTATTCGAAATTTTAGGATAAAGTATCACGATAGCAGAAGTGAGAAGAGTAATTTGGCGGGAAATTATTTCTGCATTTATCATATCCTAAATTTTGTTCGAAATTTTAGGATAAAGTATCAGGATAGCAGAAGTGAGAAGAGTAATTTGGCGGGAAATCATTTCTGCATTTATCATATCCTGAATTTTATTCGAAATTTTAGGATAAAGTATCACGATAGCAGAAGTGGGAAGAGTAATTTTGCGGGAAATTATTTCTGCATTTATCATATCCTGAAATTTGTTCGAAATTTTATGATTAAGTATCAGGATAGCAGAAGTGAGAAGAGTAATTTTGCGGGAAATTATTTCTGCATTTATCATATCCTGAATTTTGTTCGAAATTTTAGGATAAAGTATCAGGATAGCAGAAGTGAGAAGAGTAATTTGGCGGGAAATCATTTCTGCATTTATCATATCCTGAATTTTATTCGAAATTTTAGGATAAAGTATCACGATAGCAGAAGTGAGAAGAGTAATTTGGCGGGAAATTATTTCTGCATTTATCATATCCTGAATTTTGTTCGAAATTTTAGGATAAAGTATCAGGATAGCAGAAGTGAGAAGAGTAATTTGGCGGGAAATCATTTCTGCATTTATCATATCCTGAATTTTATTCGAAATTTTAGGATTTAGTATCAGGATAGCAGAAGTGAGAAAAGTAATTTGGCGGGAAATTATTTCTGCATTTATCATATCCTGAATTTTGTTCGAAATTTTAGGATAAAGTATCAGGATAGCAGAAGTGAGAAGAGTAATTTGGCGGGAAATCATTTCTGCATTTATCATATCCTGAATTTTATTCGAAATTTTAGGATTTAGTATCAGGATAGCAGAAGTGAGAAAAGTAATTTGGCGGGAAATTATTTCTGCATTTATCATATCCTGAATTTTGTTCGAAATTTTAGGATAAAGTATCAGGATAGCAGAAGTGAGAAGAGTAATTTGGCGGGAAATTATTTCTGCATTTATCATATCCTGAATTTTGTTCGAAATTTTAGGATAAAGTATCAGGATAGCAGAAGTGAGAAGAGTAATTTGGCGGGAAATCATTTCTGCATTTATCATATCCTGAATTTTATTCGAAATTTTAGGATTTAGTATCAGGATAGCAGAAGTGAGAAAAGTAATTTGGCGGGAAATTATTTCTGCATTTATCATATCCTGAATTTTGTTCGAAATTTTAGGATAAAGTATCAGGATAGCAGAAGTGAGAAGAGTAATTTGGCGGGAAATCATTTCTGCATTTATCATATCCTGAATTTTATTCGAAATTTTAGGATTTAGTATCAGGATAGCAGAAGTGAGAAAAGTAATTTGGCGGGAAATTATTTCTGCATTTATCATATCCTGAATTTTGTTCGAAATTTTAGGATAAAGTATCAGGATAGCAGAAGTGAGAAGAGTAATTTGGCGGGAAATCATTTCTGCATTTATCATATCCTGAATTTTATTCGAAATTTTAGGATAAAGTATCACGATAGCAGAAGTGAGAAGAGTAATTTGGCGGGAAATTATTTCTGCATTTATCATATCCTAAATTTTGTTCGAAATTTTAGGATAAAGTATCAGGATAGCAGAAGTGAGAAGAGTAATTTGGCGGGAAATCATTTCTGCATTTATCATATCCTGAATTTTATTCGAAATTTTAGGATAAAGTATCACGATAGCAGAAGTGGGAAGAGTAATTTTGCGGGAAATTATTTCTGCATTTATCATATCCTGAAATTTGTTCGAAATTTTATGATTAAGTATCAGGATAGCAGAAGTGAGAAGAGTAATTTTGCGGGAAATTATTTCTGCATTTATCATATCCTGAATTTTGTTCGAAATTTTAGGATAAAGTATCAGGATAGCAGAAGTGAGAAGAGTAATTTGGCGGGAAATCATTTCTGCATTTATCATATCCTGAATTTTATTCGAAATTTTAGGATAAAGTATCACGATAGCAGAAGTGAGAAGAGTAATTTGGCGGGAAATTATTTCTGCATTTATCATATCCTGAATTTTGTTCGAAATTTTAGGATAAAGTATCAGGATAGCAGAAGTGAGAAGAGTAATTTGGCGGGAAATCATTTCTGCATTTATCATATCCTGAATTTTATTCGAAATTTTAGGATTTAGTATCAGGATAGCAGAAGTGAGAAAAGTAATTTGGCGGGAAATTATTTCTGCATTTATCATATCCTGAATTTTGTTCGAAATTTTAGGATAAAGTATCAGGATAGCAGAAGTGAGAAGAGTAATTTGGCGGGAAATTATTTCTGCATTTATCATATCCTGAATTTTATTCGAAATTTTAGGATAAAGTATCACGATAGCAGAAGTGAGAAGAGTAATTTGGCGGGAAATCATTTCTGCATTTATCATATCCTGAATTTTATTCGAAATTTTAGGATAAAGTATCACGATAGCAGAAGTGAGAAGAGTAATTTGGCGGGAAATCATTTCTGCATTTATCATATCCTGAATTTTATTCGAAATTTTAGGATTTAGTATCAGGATAGCAGAAGTGAGAAGAGTAATTTGGCGGGAAATTATTTCTGCATTTATCATATCCTGAATTTTGTTCGAAATTTTAGGATAAAGTATCAGGATAGCAGAAGTGAGAAGAGTAATTTGGCGGGAAATTATTTCTGCATTTATCATATCCTGAATTTTGTTCGAAATTTTAGGATAAAGTATCAGGATAGCAGAAGTGAGAAGAGTAATTTGGCGGGAAATTATTTCTGCATTTATCATATCCTGAATTTTATTCGAAATTTTAGGATAAAGTATCACGATAGCAGAAGTGAGAAGAGTAATTTGGCGGGAAATCATTTCTGCATTTATCATATCCTGAATTTTATTCGAAATTTTAGGATAAAGTATCACGATAGCAGAAGTGAGAAGAGTAATTTGGCGGGAAATCATTTCTGCATTTATCATATCCTGAATTTTGTTCGAAATTTTAGGATAAAGTATCAGGATAGCATAAGTGAGAAGAGTAATTTGGCGGGAAATTATTTGAGAATTTATCATATCCTGAATTTTGTTCGAAATTTTAGGATAAAGTATCAGGATAGCAGAAGTGAGAAGAGTAATTTGGCGGGAAATTATTTGTGCATTTATCATATCCTGAATTTTGTTCGAAATTTTAGGATAAAGTATCACGATAGCAGAAGTGAGAAGAGTAATTTGGCGGGAAATCATTTCTGCATTTATCATATCCTGAATTTTATTCGAAATTTTAGGATTTAGTATCAGGATAGCAGAAGTGAGAAGAGTAATTTGGCGGGAAATTATTTCTGCATTTATCATATCCTGAATTTTGTTCGAAATTTTAGGATAAAGTATCAGGATAGCAGAAGTGAGAAGAGTAATTTGGCGGGAAATTATTTCTGCATTTATCATATCCTGAATTTTGTTCGAAATTTTAGGATAAAGTATCAGGATAGCAGAAGTGAGAAGAGTAATTTGGCGGGAAATTATTTCTGCATTTATCATATCCTGAATTTTGTTCGAAATTTTAGGATAAAGTATCACGATAGCAGAAGTGAGAAGAGTAATTTGGCGGGAAATCATTTCTGCATTTATCATATCCTGAATTTTATTCGAAATTTTAGGATAAAGTATCACGATAGCAGAAGTGAGAAGAGTAATTTGGCGGGAAATCATTTCTGCATTTATCATATCCTGAATTTTGTTCGAAATTTTAGGATAATGTATCAGGATAGCAGAAGTGAGAAGAGTAATTTGGCGGGAAATCATTTCTGCATTTATCATATCTTGAATTTTATTCGAAATTTTAGGATAAAGTATCAAGATAGCAGAAGTGAGAAGAGTAATTTGGCGGGAAATTATTTCTGCATTTATCATATCCTGAATTTTATTCGAAATTTTAGGATAAAGTATCACGATAGCAGAAGTGAGAAGAGTAATTTGGCGGGAAATCATTTCTGCATTTATCATATCCTGAATTTTATTCGAAATTTTAGGATAAAGTATCACGATAGCAGAAGTGAGAAGAGTAATTTGGCGGGAAATTATTTCTGCATTTATCATATCCTGAATTTTGTTCGAAATTTTAGGATAAAGTATCAGGATAGCAGAAGTGAGAAGAGTAATTTGGCGGGAAATCATTTCTGCATTTATCATATCCTGAATTTTATTCGAAATTTTAGGATTTAGTATCAGGATAGCAGAAGTGAGAAGAGTAATTTGGCGGGAAATTATTTGAGAATTTATCATATCCTGAATTTTGTTCGAAATTTTAGGATAAAGTATCAGGATAGCAGAAGTGAGAAGAGTAATTTGGCGGGAAATTATTTGTGCATTTATCATATCCTGAATTTTGTTCGAAATTTTAGGATAAAGTATCACGATAGCAGAAGTGAGAAGAGTAATTTGGCGGGAAATCATTTCTGCATTTATCATATCCTGAATTTTATTCGAAATTTTAGGATTTAGTATCAGGATAGCAGAAGTGAGAAGAGTAATTTGGCGGGAAATTATTTGAGAATTTATCATATCCTGAATTTTGTTCGAAATTTTAGGATAAAGTATCAGGATAGCAGAAGTGAGAAGAGTAATTTGGCGGGAAATTATTTGTGCATTTATCATATCCTGAATTTTGTTCGAAATTTTAGGATAAAGTATCAGGATAGCAGAAGTGAGAAGAGTAATTTGGCGGGAAATTATTTGTGCATTTATCATATCCTGAATTTTGTTCGAAATTTTAGGATAAAGTATCACGATAGCAGAAGTGAGAAGAGTAATTTGGCGGGAAATCATTTCTGCATTTATCATATCCTGAATTTTATTCGAAATTTTAGGATAAAGTATCACGATAGCAGAAGTGAGAAGAGTAATTTGGCGGGAAATCATTTCTGCATTTATCATATCCTGAATTTTGTTCGAAATTTTAGGATAATGTATCAGGATAGCAGAAGTGAGAAGAGTAATTTGGCGGGAAATCATTTCTGCATTTATCATATCTTGAATTTTATTCGAAATTTTAGGATAAAGTATCAAGATAGCAGAAGTGAGAAGAGTAATTTGGCGGGAAATTATTTCTGCATTTATCATATCCTGAATTTTATTCGAAATTTTAGGATAAAGTATCACGATAGCAGAAGTGAGAAGAGTAATTTGGCGGGAAATCATTTCTGCATTTATCATATCCTGAATTTTATTCGAAATTTTAGGATAAAGTATCACGATAGCAGAAGTGAGAAGAGTAATTTGGCGGGAAATTATTTCTGCATTTATCATATCCTGAATTTTGTTCGAAATTTTAGGATAAAGTATCAGGATAGCAGAAGTGAGAAGAGTAATTTGGCGGGAAATCATTTCTGCATTTATCATATCCTGAATTTTATTCGAAATTTTAGGATTTAGTATCAGGATAGCAGAAGTGAGAAAAGTAATTTGGCGGGAAATTATTTCTGCATTTATCATATCCTGAATTTTGTTCGAAATTTTAGGATAAAGTATCAGGATAGCAGAAGTGAGAAGAGTAATTTGGCGGGAAATTATTTCTGCATTTATCATATCCTGAATTTTATTCGAAATTTTAGGATAAAGTATCACGATAGCAGAAGTGAGAAGAGTAATTTGGCGGGAAATCATTTCTGCATTTATCATATCCTGAATTTTATTCGAAATTTTAGGATTTAGTATCAGGATAGCAGAAGTGAGAAGAGTAATTTGGCGGGAAATTATTTCTGCATTTATCATATCCTGAATTTTGTTCGAAATTTTAGGATAAAGTATCAGGATAGCAGAAGTGAGAAGAGTAATTTGGCGGGAAATTATTTCTGCATTTATCATATCCTGAATTTTGTTCGAAATTTTAGGATAAAGTATCAGGATAGCAGAAGTGAGAAGAGTAATTTGGCGGGAAATTATTTCTGCATTTATCATATCCTGAATTTTATTCGAAATTTTAGGATTTAGTATCAGGATAGCAGAAGTGCGAAGAGTAATTTGGCGGGAAATTATTTCTGCATTTATCATATCCTGAATTTTGTTCGAAATTTTAGGATAAAGTATCAGGATAGCAGAAGTGAGAAGAGTAATTTGGCGGGAAATTATTTCTGCATTTATCATATCCTGAATTTTGTTCGAAATTTTAGGATAAAGTATCAGGATAGCAGAAGTGAGAAGAGTAATTTGGCGGGAAATTATTTCTGCATTTATCATATCCTGAATTTTATTCGAAATTTTAGGATAAAGTATCACGATAGCAGAAGTGAGAAGAGTAATTTGGCGGGAAATCATTTCTGCATTTATCATATCCTGAATTTTATTCGAAATTTTAGGATAAAGTATCACGATAGCAGAAGTGAGAAGAGTAATTTGGCGGGAAATCATTTCTGCATTTATCATATCCTGAATTTTGTTCGAAATTTTAGGATAAAGTATCAGGATAGCATAAGTGAGAAGAGTAATTTGGCGGGAAATTATTTGAGAATTTATCATATCCTGAATTTTGTTCGAAATTTTAGGATAAAGTATCAGGATAGCAGAAGTGAGAAGAGTAATTTGGCGGGAAATTATTTCTGCATTTATCATATCCTGAATTTTGTTCGAAATTTTAGGATAAAGTATCAGGATAGCAGAAGTGAGAAGAGTAATTTGGCGGGAAATTATTTCTGCATTTATCATATCCTGAATTTTATTCGAAATTTTAGGATTTAGTATCAGGATAGCAGAAGTGAGAAGAGTAATTTGGCGGGAAATTATTTCTGCATTTATCATATCCTGAATTTTGTTCGAAATTTTAGGATAAAGTATCAGGATAGCAGAAGTGAGAAGAGTAATTTGGCGGGAAATTATTTCTGCATTTATCATATCCTGAATTTTGTTCGAAATTTTAGGATAAAGTATCAGGATAGCAGAAGTGAGAAGAGTAATTTGGCGGGAAATTATTTCTGCATTTATCATATCCTGAATTTTATTCGAAATTTTAGGATAAAGTATCACGATAGCAGAAGTGAGAAGAGTAATTTGGCGGGAAATCATTTCTGCATTTATCATATCCTGAATTTTATTCGAAATTTTAGGATAAAGTATCACGATAGCAGAAGTGAGAAGAGTAATTTGGCGGGAAATCATTTCTGCATTTATCATATCCTGAATTTTGTTCGAAATTTTAGGATAAAGTATCAGGATAGCATAAGTGAGAAGAGTAATTTGGCGGGAAATTATTTGAGAATTTATCATATCCTGAATTTTGTTCGAAATTTTAGGATAAAGTATCAGGATAGCAGAAGTGAGAAGAGTAATTTGGCGGGAAATTATTTGTGCATTTATCATATCCTGAATTTTGTTCGAAATTTTAGGATAAAGTATCACGATAGCAGAAGTGAGAAGAGTAATTTGGCGGGAAATCATTTCTGCATTTATCATATCCTGAATTTTATTCGAAATTTTAGGATTTAGTATCAGGATAGCAGAAGTGAGAAGAGTAATTTGGCGGGAAATTATTTCTGCATTTATCATATCCTGAATTTTGTTCGAAATTTTAGGATAAAGTATCAGGATAGCAGAAGTGAGAAGAGTAATTTGGCGGGAAATTATTTCTGCATTTATCATATCCTGAATTTTGTTCGAAATTTTAGGATAAAGTATCAGGATAGCAGAAGTGAGAAGAGTAATTTGGCGGGAAATTATTTCTGCATTTATCATATCCTGAATTTTATTCGAAATTTTAGGATAAAGTATCACGATAGCAGAAGTGAGAAGAGTAATTTGGCGGGAAATCATTTCTGCATTTATCATATCCTGAATTTTATTCGAAATTTTAGGATAAAGTATCACGATAGCAGAAGTGAGAAGAGTAATTTGGCGGGAAATCATTTCTGCATTTATCATATCCTGAATTTTGTTCGAAATTTTAGGATAAAGTATCAGGATAGCATAAGTGAGAAGAGTAATTTGGCGGGAAATTATTTGAGAATTTATCATATCCTGAATTTTGTTCGAAATTTTAGGATAAAGTATCAGGATAGCAGAAGTGAGAAGAGTAATTTGGCGGGAAATTATTTCTGCATTTATCATATCCTGAATTTTGTTCGAAATTTTAGGATAAAGTATCAGGATAGCAGAAGTGAGAAGAGTAATTTGGCGGGAAATTATTTCTGCATTTATCATATCCTGAATTTTGTTCGAAATTTTAGGATAAAGTATCAGGATAGCAGAAGTGAGAAGAGTAATTTGGCGGGAAATTATTTCTGCATTTATCATATCCTGAATTTTGTTCGAAATTTTAGGATAAAGTATCAGGATAGCAGAAGTGAGAAGAGTAATTTGGCGGGAAATTATTTCTGCATTTATCATATCCTGAATTTTATTCGAAATTTTAGGATAAAGTATCACGATAGCAGAAGTGAGAAGAGTAATTTGGCGGGAAATCATTTCTGCATTTATCATATCCTGAATTTTATTCGAAATTTTAGGATAAAGTATCACGATAGCAGAAGTGAGAAGAGTAATTTGGCGGGAAATCATTTCTGCATTTATCATATCCTGAATTTTGTTCGAAATTTTAGGATAAAGTATCAGGATAGCATAAGTGAGAAGAGTAATTTGGCGGGAAATTATTTGAGAATTTATCATATCCTGAATTTTGTTCGAAATTTTAGGATAAAGTATCAGGATAGCAGAAGTGAGAAGAGTAATTTGGCGGGAAATTATTTGTGCATTTATCATATCCTGAATTTTGTTCGAAATTTTAGGATAAAGTATCACGATAGCAGAAGTGAGAAGAGTAATTTGGCGGGAAATCATTTCTGCATTTATCATATCCTGAATTTTATTCGAAATTTTAGGATTTAGTATCAGGATAGCAGAAGTGAGAAGAGTAATTTGGCGGGAAATTATTTCTGCATTTATCATATCCTGAATTTTGTTCGAAATTTTAGGATAAAGTATCAGGATAGCAGAAGTGAGAAGAGTAATTTGGCGGGAAATTATTTCTGCATTTATCATATCCTGAATTTTGTTCGAAATTTTAGGATAAAGTATCAGGATAGCAGAAGTGAGAAGAGTAATTTGGCGGGAAATTATTTCTGCATTTATCATATCCTGAATTTTGTTCGAAATTTTAGGATAAAGTATCACGATAGCAGAAGTGAGAAGAGTAATTTGGCGGGAAATCATTTCTGCATTTATCATATCCTGAATTTTATTCGAAATTTTAGGATAAAGTATCACGATAGCAGAAGTGAGAAGAGTAATTTGGCGGGAAATCATTTCTGCATTTATCATATCCTGAATTTTGTTCGAAATTTTAGGATAATGTATCAGGATAGCAGAAGTGAGAAGAGTAATTTGGCGGGAAATCATTTCTGCATTTATCATATCTTGAATTTTATTCGAAATTTTAGGATAAAGTATCAAGATAGCAGAAGTGAGAAGAGTAATTTGGCGGGAAATTATTTCTGCATTTATCATATCCTGAATTTTATTCGAAATTTTAGGATAAAGTATCACGATAGCAGAAGTGAGAAGAGTAATTTGGCGGGAAATCATTTCTGCATTTATCATATCCTGAATTTTATTCGAAATTTTAGGATAAAGTATCACGATAGCAGAAGTGAGAAGAGTAATTTGGCGGGAAATTATTTCTGCATTTATCATATCCTGAATTTTGTTCGAAATTTTAGGATAAAGTATCAGGATAGCAGAAGTGAGAAGAGTAATTTGGCGGGAAATCATTTCTGCATTTATCATATCCTGAATTTTATTCGAAATTTTAGGATTTAGTATCAGGATAGCAGAAGTGAGAAGAGTAATTTGGCGGGAAATTATTTGAGAATTTATCATATCCTGAATTTTGTTCGAAATTTTAGGATAAAGTATCAGGATAGCAGAAGTGAGAAGAGTAATTTGGCGGGAAATTATTTGTGCATTTATCATATCCTGAATTTTGTTCGAAATTTTAGGATAAAGTATCACGATAGCAGAAGTGAGAAGAGTAATTTGGCGGGAAATCATTTCTGCATTTATCATATCCTGAATTTTATTCGAAATTTTAGGATTTAGTATCAGGATAGCAGAAGTGAGAAGAGTAATTTGGCGGGAAATTATTTGAGAATTTATCATATCCTGAATTTTGTTCGAAATTTTAGGATAAAGTATCAGGATAGCAGAAGTGAGAAGAGTAATTTGGCGGGAAATTATTTGTGCATTTATCATATCCTGAATTTTGTTCGAAATTTTAGGATAAAGTATCAGGATAGCAGAAGTGAGAAGAGTAATTTGGCGGGAAATTATTTGTGCATTTATCATATCCTGAATTTTGTTCGAAATTTTAGGATAAAGTATCACGATAGCAGAAGTGAGAAGAGTAATTTGGCGGGAAATCATTTCTGCATTTATCATATCCTGAATTTTATTCGAAATTTTAGGATAAAGTATCACGATAGCAGAAGTGAGAAGAGTAATTTGGCGGGAAATCATTTCTGCATTTATCATATCCTGAATTTTGTTCGAAATTTTAGGATAATGTATCAGGATAGCAGAAGTGAGAAGAGTAATTTGGCGGGAAATCATTTCTGCATTTATCATATCTTGAATTTTATTCGAAATTTTAGGATAAAGTATCAAGATAGCAGAAGTGAGAAGAGTAATTTGGCGGGAAATTATTTCTGCATTTATCATATCCTGAATTTTATTCGAAATTTTAGGATAAAGTATCACGATAGCAGAAGTGAGAAGAGTAATTTGGCGGGAAATCATTTCTGCATTTATCATATCCTGAATTTTATTCGAAATTTTAGGATAAAGTATCACGATAGCAGAAGTGAGAAGAGTAATTTGGCGGGAAATTATTTCTGCATTTATCATATCCTGAATTTTGTTCGAAATTTTAGGATAAAGTATCAGGATAGCAGAAGTGAGAAGAGTAATTTGGCGGGAAATCATTTCTGCATTTATCATATCCTGAATTTTATTCGAAATTTTAGGATTTAGTATCAGGATAGCAGAAGTGAGAAAAGTAATTTGGCGGGAAATTATTTCTGCATTTATCATATCCTGAATTTTGTTCGAAATTTTAGGATAAAGTATCAGGATAGCAGAAGTGAGAAGAGTAATTTGGCGGGAAATTATTTCTGCATTTATCATATCCTGAATTTTATTCGAAATTTTAGGATAAAGTATCACGATAGCAGAAGTGAGAAGAGTAATTTGGCGGGAAATCATTTCTGCATTTATCATATCCTGAATTTTATTCGAAATTTTAGGATTTAGTATCAGGATAGCAGAAGTGAGAAGAGTAATTTGGCGGGAAATTATTTCTGCATTTATCATATCCTGAATTTTGTTCGAAATTTTAGGATAAAGTATCAGGATAGCAGAAGTGAGAAGAGTAATTTGGCGGGAAATTATTTCTGCATTTATCATATCCTGAATTTTGTTCGAAATTTTAGGATAAAGTATCAGGATAGCAGAAGTGAGAAGAGTAATTTGGCGGGAAATTATTTCTGCATTTATCATATCCTGAATTTTATTCGAAATTTTAGGATTTAGTATCAGGATAGCAGAAGTGCGAAGAGTAATTTGGCGGGAAATTATTTCTGCATTTATCATATCCTGAATTTTGTTCGAAATTTTAGGATAAAGTATCAGGATAGCAGAAGTGAGAAGAGTAATTTGGCGGGAAATTATTTCTGCATTTATCATATCCTGAATTTTATTCGAAATTTTAGGATAAAGTATCACGATAGCAGAAGTGAGAAGAGTAATTTGGCGGGAAATCATTTCTGCATTTATCATATCCTGAATTTTATTCGAAATTTTAGGATAAAGTATCACGATAGCAGAAGTGAGAAGAGTAATTTGGCGGGAAATCATTTCTGCATTTATCATATCCTGAATTTTGTTCGAAATTTTAGGATAAAGTATCAGGATAGCATAAGTGAGAAGAGTAATTTGGCGGGAAATTATTTGAGAATTTATCATATCCTGAATTTTGTTCGAAATTTTAGGATAAAGTATCAGGATAGCAGAAGTGAGAAGAGTAATTTGGCGGGAAATTATTTGTGCATTTATCATATCCTGAATTTTGTTCGAAATTTTAGGATAAAGTATCACGATAGCAGAAGTGAGAAGAGTAATTTGGCGGGAAATCATTTCTGCATTTATCATATCCTGAATTTTATTCGAAATTTTAGGATTTAGTATCAGGATAGCAGAAGTGAGAAGAGTAATTTGGCGGGAAATTATTTCTGCATTTATCATATCCTGAATTTTGTTCGAAATTTTAGGATAAAGTATCACGATAGCAGAAGTGAGAAGAGTAATTTGGCGGGAAATCATTTCTGCATTTATCATATCCTGAATTTTGTTCGAAATTTTAGGATAAAGTATCAGGATAGCAGAAGTGAGAAGAGTAATTTGGCGGGAAATTATTTCTGCATTTATCATATCCTGAATTTTGTTCGAAATTTTAGGATAAAGTATCAGGATAGCAGAAGTGAGAAGAGTAATTTGGCGGGAAATTATTTCTGCATTTATCATATCCTGAATTTTGTTCGAAATTTTAGGATAAAGTATCAGGATAGCAGAAGTGAGAAGAGTAATTTGGCGGGAAATTATTTCTGCATTTATCATATCCTGAATTTTATTCGAAATTTTAGGATAAAGTATCACGATAGCAGAAGTGAGAAGAGTAATTTGGCGGGAAATCATTTCTGCATTTATCATATCCTGAATTTTATTCGAAATTTTAGGATAAAGTATCACGATAGCAGAAGTGAGAAGAGTAATTTGGCGGGAAATCATTTCTGCATTTATCATATCCTGAATTTTGTTCGAAATTTTAGGATAAAGTATCACGATAGCAGAAGTGAGAAGAGTAATTTGGCGGGAAATCATTTCTGCATTTATCATATCCTGAATTTTATTCGAAATTTTAGGATAAAGTATCACGATAGCAGAAGTGAGAAGAGTAATTTGGCGGGAAATCATTTCTGCATTTATCATATCCTGAATTTTGTTCGAAATTTTAGGATAAAGTATCAGGATAGCATAAGTGAGAAGAGTAATTTGGCGGGAAATTATTTGAGAATTTATCATATCCTGAATTTTGTTCGAAATTTTAGGATAAAGTATCAGGATAGCAGAAGTGAGAAGAGTAATTTGGCGGGAAATTATTTGTGCATTTATCATATCCTGAATTTTGTTCGAAATTTTAGGATAAAGTATCACGATAGCAGAAGTGAGAAGAGTAATTTGGCGGGAAATCATTTCTGCATTTATCATATCCTGAATTTTATTCGAAATTTTAGGATTTAGTATCAGGATAGCAGAAGTGAGAAGAGTAATTTGGCGGGAAATTATTTCTGCATTTATCATATCCTGAATTTTGTTCGAAATTTTAGGATAAAGTATCAGGATAGCAGAAGTGAGAAGAGTAATTTGGCGGGAAATTATTTCTGCATTTATCATATCCTGAATTTTGTTCGAAATTTTAGGATAAAGTATCAGGATAGCAGAAGTGAGAAGAGTAATTTGGCGGGAAATTATTTCTGCATTTATCATATCCTGAATTTTGTTCGAAATTTTAGGATAAAGTATCAGGATAGCAGAAGTGAGAAGAGTAATTTGGCGGGAAATTATTTCTGCATTTATCATATCCTGAATTTTATTCGAAATTTTAGGATAAAGTATCACGATAGCAGAAGTGAGAAGAGTAATTTGGCGGGAAATCATTTCTGCATTTATCATATCCTGAATTTTATTCGAAATTTTAGGATAAAGTATCACGATAGCAGAAGTGAGAAGAGTAATTTGGCGGGAAATCATTTCTGCATTTATCATATCCTGAATTTTGTTCGAAATTTTAGGATAAAGTATCAGGATAGCATAAGTGAGAAGAGTAATTTGGCGGGAAATTATTTGAGAATTTATCATATCCTGAATTTTGTTCGAAATTTTAGGATAAAGTATCACGATAGCAGAAGTGAGAAGAGTAATTTGGCGGGAAATCATTTCTGCATTTATCATATCCTGAATTTTATTCGAAATTTTAGGATAAAGTATCACGATAGCAGAAGTGAGAAGAGTAATTTGGCGGGAAATCATTTCTGCATTTATCATATCCTGAATTTTGTTCGAAATTTTAGGATAAAGTATCAGGATAGCAGAAGTGAGAAGAGTAATTTGGCGGGAAATTATTTCTGCATTTATCATATCCTGAATTTTATTCGAAATTTTAGGATAAAGTATCACGATAGCAGAAGTGAGAAGAGTAATTTGGCGGGAAATCATTTCTGCATTTATCATATCCTGAATTTTATTCGAAATTTTAGGATAAAGTATCACGATAGCAGAAGTGAGAAGAGTAATTTGGCGGGAAATCATTTCTGCATTTATCATATCCTGAATTTTGTTCGAAATTTTAGGATAAAGTATCAGGATAGCAGAAGTGAGAAGGGTAATTTGGCGGGAAATAATTTCTGTATTTATCATGTCTTGAATTTTGTTCGAAATTTTAGGATAAAGTATCAGGATAGCAGAAGTGAAAAGAGAAATTTGGTGGGAAATAATTTCTTCATTTATCATGTCTTGAATTTTGTTCGAAATTTTAGGATAAAGTATCAGGATAGCAGAAGTGAGAAGGGTAGTTTGGCGGGAAATAATTTCTGTATTTATCATGTCTTGAATTTTGTTCGAAATTTTAGGATAAAGTATCAGGATAGCAGAAGTGAGAAGAGTAATTTGGCGGGGAATAATTTCTGCATTTATCATGTCTTGAATTTTGTTTGGATGAAGTAACAGGATAGCAGAGATAAGAAGAGTAATATGGCGGGAAGTTATTTTTGCATTTATTATGTCTTGAATTTTGTTCGAAAGTTTAGGATAAAGTGTCAAGAAGTAAGCCGTTACATTAAACATTTTTAAGACCTCTGAAAGAAATCGAGCTGTTAAATATAGACGTTTCGAATAATGAACCGGAAAAAGAGGCAGCTGCAGCTCTTCCCAAACGAGTGGTAAGAAACCTTCATACTTAAATAACTATGCGTTATTTGCAGAACCTCAAGCTGTTTTATCTTATTAAGAGGCCATGAAGTCGAACGAATGCAATGATTGGAGGCGTGCAATGTACGAAGAGTTCGAATCATTGAACGAAAACAACACCTGGTACTTGGTTGATTGGTCATATAACAAGAAAGCAATAGGAAATCGTTGGGTCCTGCGAGTGAAGACAAAAGCCGATGGTTCGATAGCAAGATAAAAAAATATCCAAGCGAGGCTGGTTGCGAAAGGTTACGCTTAAAAACATGAGGTTTATTACGAAGGTACGTTTAGCCCGGTTGCTCGCTTCGACACGATCAGGGCAGTTTTGAGTGTGGCAGCTTCCGAACCACTTCAGCTTATACAATTTGATGTGAAGGCAGCGTTTCTATATAGCAATCTTGCTGATGAAGTGTCCATGAAGTAGACTGAATGTTTCGTGAACGGAACTAGCAATGTGTGCAAGTTGAACAGAAGTGTGTATGGCTGATCCGTGCTTATATGTGCAAAAAAGTGACAATCGTAAAATCATACTAGCCATTTATGTTGACGATGGATTAGTAGCGGGAAATGGCAATGATGAAATAAAACAGTTTATAAACAAGTTAAAAAGAGAGTTTAAAATAATTGTGAATGTGTTAGAATGCTTCTTGGGCATACAGTTTTTGCAATTGACTAATAGCTTCATTTATATAGGTCAGCGGGGATATTGCCAGTTCAACATTGACGACTCCCATGCTGTGGCCACGCCTTGCTGTGGGTACATGGAACAAGACGAATCCAATGCTTTGGATGTAGAGATCTCGTTCCGTGAAGCAGTAGGTTGCTTAATGTAAGTGGCAGTTGACAATGCTAGTGCGATCAAGCTTGTCAAGAACCCAGAGTTCTATGAAAGGTCAGAGCACATTGAAATCAGATTCCACTTCATACGAGAGAAGTATTCCAAAGGTGACATTGATGTACAACAGGTGGACGAGGAAAACCAAGTTGCAGATATTTTGACGAAACCTTTACAGAGATTACGTTTTGACAAACTTAGAGCACAACTGTGATTAGTCCCACATCAATAATATTTTTGAAGGAAGCGTTAATTTTATATTGAATTCAAGACATTTTTGTAACACTCTGTATATGTAAATTATTTTCTGTTTTTCATATATATTAAAGTTGACACTTCTATGCTGCGACACCCGAAGAGATGAAGGTGTCGAGTTAGTTCGTTTGAACAAGCATGTTTAATTTAATTGCATTGTTGTACCGAATCATGTGTTTGTATCTGTGTTTATGAACCTAATTATACACAACGCTCAAAATATCTCTGCATTTAATTCAACAATTTTAAAGATTTACAAATAATATACACAAATTAATACGTTTCCTCTTATAGCCTTAAATTTTAAGTACTTTATTGTCTAATTTTCTAGGCGATAAAATAATGATCTCATAATAAAAATCAACCAGCCACCACCATGAAATATTTAAAGCAATAAACAAGTTAAATTTCTAAATAATATTTCACAATTTTCCTTTATTCGACGTGTATTAACCACGCTGGCATAATAGTGTAATAAAATACGAATTAACTTCGTAGTAATACATGTGAAAGATTACATTACATCTTACTGCACCTTTACTAAGGCTGTTTATTAATTGCACTGTGAATTAATTCCGGGCGAAGAAAGGAGGAATCGGCGTTTCTTCGGCGCTGGGTGTTTGGCAATTGAGAATGAACATTGCGAAAAGAGCTTTTTCGAGGGGCCCGGCTCTAAGCGTGCTCCCCCACTGCCGACCACGAGTTAATAAAACCACTTTACACGCACGTTGACAGAGCATTACTGTTTTCTGGCGCGAATTTGTTTGTATTTTTCTGTTTTATAATACTATTATTAAACACATTTTATTGACTCAGTTTAGAGTGTTTAGTTTAGTGTTTTCTAGGTGAATTAATAGTGAATATAGAAGGTAAGTTATTATAGTAATTATAAATATTAAATATAAATCTAATTTAATTTATGGATTGGGATGGAAAATGTAATTAACATTATTACTATTTTTTAATTCTAATAATTTTGAAAATATATACAGTGCTTTATGTTCACATTTTTTTTTTATATATCTATCTATAGATATATTTGTACTAAATGCTTTCAAAAATTTCCTAACACCTAATCAACGCTTAATGTGACTATGGTAAGTTTTTCTTTTAATTTTTAATTGTCAATAAAATTTATAATGGAAACAGTTGAGACAGTTATAATAACTATAGCATAATTTTCTATATAAATGTTTATACAGTTCTAAAAAATTAAATAGATTCAATTAATAACAAAAATGGTTTAGTAGTAATAGAAGTAATAGTACCAGCAGTATCGACCATGTGGTCCTTATTTCCCACATTTAATTTTTCTTGCAATAATACAATATAAAATTATTTCTATATTAAATATTTATTCACCTTTACATTTTCGAGTCTTGCTGCCTACAATTTTTTTTATAAAATTTGAAAAATTAATTATAGATTTTGTTTATAATTTTGTTAATTGAAATTCTAAACATACAAATTTTTTGTAATATTTTATTATTAATTAAGAATGTAATATTTTGGGAGTAATTGTAGAAATTTAGGAACGAGGAAATGCCAGCCGCTTGAATTTGGCTGTCGGCATGGACGTTGCGAAATGTGAGTCAGTGGGTCAGCGCTCGAAGACACAAATATTGCATAACACGTTTATTATTTAATGCAACCATTCACGCCATGCTCAGTCAATCACGAATAATATCAACATAAAAAGCTGCCATGCTACGATAGTTCTCCCATGTAAACACCGTGCAATATTTCAATTATTTGAAAAAAGAAAGAAACCATAAACAATACGGAAGTTCATGCTAATGTGCAAATCGCGCTTTTTATGCTTTACTTTTTTAAAATAGAGAAATTGACGGAGAAGTAAAATAATGGAAATTAGTCAAAAATAATGAAATAATAATTATCTTATATTCAAAGGTATATTCAAATAGGTAGCTACTCATAAGGGAAAGATTAATATCCTTAGTATGCCTACGAGTGTAACTCATTTGCATATACCACTAAGTGAACGCCTCCAAAATTCAAAATAATTTGTATAAAAATGACTATTATATAACAATAAAACCAATTTTTATTTATTTAAAATAAAAACATAATAATATCACAATCGAAATAAATATAGGACATATAAAAACATAATAAAATTTGAAACTGAGTTTTATAACTAAATTTATTAAAAAACGATTTATAATATTTTTTAAATAATAAAATCTACTTTTCTTTGTTTTCCGGCAAACTTGTTACTAATATTTTCAATATGAATATCTTTATTCTTTATTGACTTTGTTATCTATGAATATGTAATAGAGCTAACCCGGTCTTTCTTGAGAAATAGTGGCTCGCAGCCACGATTTTAATCTTTTCAGTGCAGAAAAACTTCTTTTCTGTATGCATCTAAAGCGCTTTCTGGTAATTTTTTTTATGTCTTTATTATTAACCAAAAAAGTATGTACAAAGATAAAGAAAACAATATATAAGAGTAGGCGAAGTTCAGTCAGGTAATGATGCCTGTTACTGCTCTACCACTTAACCTACAAAAACTTAAATTATAATAAATTTCATAAAAATTATATCGTACAAGCTTATAGGTGTATAATATACACATAAACAAAAATGCATTTCAGATTTCAGGTTTAATGGTATCTTATTATATAATTTGTAGATGTTATATGAAAACGATCTTGTAAAATAGGCAGATTGATGGTTGGGTGGTGATATTAGTCCCCGAAATCTTACATTAATATTGTGCACATCTGTACGGAATACTATTTTATTATATAAATACGGAGGTGCATGAAAATGAATAACTTTATGATAAAGTGTATAACAGTGAAGAACTCTTCTATTAGCCATGTTTAACCAATTCAACTGGTCACATTTACCTGAAATATGATCATATTTCCTAATTCCAAATATTAGTCGTATACAGGAGTTTTGAACTTTCTGTATACGATTGATGGTCACTTTATCTAGGCATGCATTGTAAACAACATCACAAAAATTAAAATGCCTTAGCACTAATGTATTACAGAGTAGTCGCCTTGTGTTTTTACTTAAAAAATTTCTATTGGAATAAATCAGTCTTAAATTGTTATAGGCTTTGGAGATACATTTACTAATATGAGTTTTAGCAAATCTGAGTCAATTGTTAGGCCTAGGTTACGTACAGAGTTTACAAAAGGTATTGTTGTATTATCCAATTGAATATCGAGTAAGGGTTTTGCAAACTCAGTGATATTTCTTGGACCAAATAAAATTGCTGTTGTTTTGTTAGGGTTTATGTGTAACGAGTGCCGTTTAGAGATTAGTAAAAGGTTATTAAGATCGTCATTTATATTACGGTTTGCTGTGGCAATATCATTAAGATAAAAAGAGTATAACAGCTGGGTGTCATCTGCATATAGATTACAAGTACAAAATTTTAAAACGTCAGGAACGAATGAGGAGTATATAGTAAATAAGATAGGGCCGAGAATTGACCCTTGAGGGACACCAGAAGTAACCTCTAAAAAACAAGATTTTTCGTTATCTATCATAATTTGTTGTTTATGGTTATAAATAAAACTAGAGAGTAGATTTACAGCACTTGAGTCAAATCGGATATATTTTAGTTTTGCTAATAGAATATCATGGTATCAAAAGCCTTACTATAGTCTACTAATATTAAGCATGATAACTTATGTTTATCAGTGGCAGTGATAATATCATCAATGACATTTAATAATGTAGTTGCACAACTATGGTTTTTTCTAAAGCCTGATTGATTAATCGGTAAAATACATTTCGATACAACATAGGTGGTTAATTGTTGTTTAATGATGTGTTCTAGGATTGTTGATAATACAGGTATAGTCTGTTCGTTGGATCTTTCGTCGCACGTCACAAATTATCGCTTCGAGAAACGACGCAAAAACATTCAGTCTGATAAAGTAAACCAAATGCGTTAGAAAAAGAACGCATTGTAAAACCTTCGTCGTTTTTTGAAGCGATAGTTTGTGACGTACGACGAAAGATCCAACGAACAGACTTTAGTATGCTAATAGCAGGTCACTTAGTTCTTCGGGGTTATCTTTTTTTGGTATTAAAATAACGGACGCTAATTTCCATGCATAAGGAAAAGTAGATTGTTCAAGACAGCAGTTTATAATGTGTGTAATGTATGGAATAATTTGAGGACAGCACATTTTAATCATGGCTGCGCTGAGCCCGTCAGATCCTACTGCATTAGTCTTGATAGAAAAGAGCAACTTTTCAACTATGTCATTATCTACTAGTTGGAATTTAAATCTATCTGTAACGTTAGGGTGTAGATGATCAGTATAAAACGTAATCAGATCGATATCAGCTACGGTTTTCATAGAATTAATTAGTAGCGAATTAATAGCATTTACATCTTTTAAATTAGTAGGGAAATTGCGAACTTCTTCATTTACTACGTCAGTTGATTTTAAATACTTCCAGAGGTGCTTCGGATTCTTTTTTATCATAAAATTAAGATATGACTTTTTTTCACGTGCAACTGCTGAATTTACAATGTTACGCCAGTTTTTATATGTGTTAAAATCACCACAATTTCTAGTTTGTTTAAATTTTCTGTACGCATTATCTCGATCTTTCATGATAAGTTTGATAGTATTAGTAAGCCAAGGCGCTGGCTTTTTAGTAATACGTGATGTTATCAATGATGCATGAATATCAAACAGTTTCAATAAATTATTATTAACAAACGAAACCTTATCATTAATATCGTTCAAATATATTAATCTATCCAAGCGCAAGGTGTGTAAGTCATTAAGAAAATGTATTTTATTAATATCATATAGTTGCCGATATTGTTCTTTTAGTTCATTTTTTTCCATTGTAATTTACAAAATTCAAATTTGGACTTAATTGCTATTGCACATGTTGCATTTTCAGGTAAAATTTTATTTAAATATATGCAACAGATTTTATAGTGACATCTTAATCTTCGTCAATAAAACACTAGGAACTATTGTTTTAAAATTGAACAAATTAATTGTCTCTTTATTAAATCTGTATTGAAGATCCGCAATAATATTATCCCTGGAGGTAAATATATATTAATTCGATAATAATCTTCTATAATAGGTTGACGTTTGGTCAACTTCTCTGATTTTTTTTTTTTCTGTGGGGCCGTCTTCTTTACATATCCGGATGCACTGCAGCCTAGATGACTTATTGTACTTCCCCATATTGCCCTGCACTAACTTGTACAGGTCCTTCAGGTGTTGCACGTGGAAATCATTTGGTACCATCTGCCTGTTACTTACTGTGGTTAAGGCCTGGTCTGCTTTCCCAGTATTCCTTGTGTTTGTTGGGAGTCCACTTTCTGACTTCAAAGCGGCTCGACTTTTTTGTTATGCCCAAGACAGGTTCAGGTCCTATAAATTATATGGTGACTCCTTGCCTTGCCAATTCGTCGCCTTTTTCATTTCCCTCGATACCCGAGTGCTCCGGCGTTCAGACAAGTATTACCTTGTTCTGCCTGGTCAGGTCATTCAGAGGGTCGAAGCAGTCTGATGCCAGTTTGGATGAAGTCTTTTGGCTTTATAGAGCCTTCAGTGCCGCCTGGCTGTCAGACATGAAATAGATACGCAGAAGGCAGCAAGTAGAATTTCTTTGTTTTCCAGAGCAGTATCTGCACTCCTTATTAGTCGGCTGAGAGCTGTCTCTGTAGATCGACGGTAGAAGGTAGGCATATTGATCTTAGGATAGTGGGAAAGTCACCTCTCTAATATGCCTGTTCATAATCTTTTCCATTGTCTTCAGTACAAAAGACATGAGGCTAATAGGCCTGTACGACTTTGCACGGGAATAGTCTATCGTACCAGTCTTCGGCAAGAAAACCACTCTGGTAAGCCTCCATATTCTCGGCAGATACCGCAGGGCCATACTGGCTCTTAGGGTCTCGCATAGCCTTTGCCATAGATGTTCCGATCCCTTTTGTAGCATGATGGGTTGTATTCCATCAGGCCCTGGTGATTTGTAAGGTTTAAATGAGTTTATGAGTTTCCTGTTGGTTCAGGTCCTTGAGTCATTGAGTAGCCCAACATAGATTTCCCCTCCTGGGAAGTGTACCCGTAGAAGTTCACCCATGGTTTCCTTCTAATTTTTAGTATGTCCTGCGTCAGCGAGTTCCAGAATTTGAAGTGGACTTTGGGAATTCTTCTAAAGGATCTTATAGAGTCTGATACTGTCTGGATTCGATTCGATGTAATCACAGTGTCTCCTCCATGCTGATCTTCGGGCCTTTCTAAGTGCTTTGTTGTATTCGGCCAGGAAGTTCTTATAAACCTTCCATGAGCCTGTCGCTTTTGCTAACTTTCTTACCTGCTTTCTCTTATTTTTCAACCTTCAACTGTTCCACCAAGATACTTTACTGGTGGTACGTCTTTTAATAAGAGGGCAGTTATGATTATACGCCGAAATCATAGTTTCCGTAGTTTGCTCTGCCATGATCTCCAGCTCTAGATTATTGCTTGCCGCTCCAGGGTTACCTATCAGATTGTGGTCTAGTTTTGATTTAAAGACTTCCCAGTCTTTTCTGCGGGGTTTGCGGTATTTTTCAGTAACTCGGAGTAGCCCCATAATATCGAATATTATGTGTCTGTGATCCGAGCAGCTCACTTCATAAGACACACGCCAGTTCTTAACAAGGTTAGCGATATATGGCGCGCCTATCGTTATATCTATTACCGCCTTCCTAACACTTGTTACAAAGGTCGGTTTATTGCCAATATTTAAAATATCCAACTTAATTAATTAGTTGCAATTAAAATTGAATAAGTGACTCAACTCTGCGGTTGGTCAGACTGAGTGACATGCATTATAGTCACAACCGATGACAAGCTGCATTCCTTGTTCCCCGCAGCCCGCAAGCAGTCCCTTCGGTCCCGCGCTGGGGCATGGTTCTCCAATAGGGAGGTAGACTGATCCGAGAATAAGCTCCATCTGTCCACCAATACCATTGGAGAGTCTCACTGCCACCACTTTCTGTTTCAGTACCTTTATGTGAATTTTGGCCACAATGCATGATCTGGGTCTTTCGGTGGTTTACTGTATATAAGTTCTTCCCGATTCCACCCAGTCCCATGAATTCCCCCTGCATACCCAGGGTTTTTGAATGAGGGCAATTTCGTAGTACTCCATTGCCTTACAGAGAGCAGTCGAGCCTGTCCTACTGTGTTGCAGGTTCGCCTGGATTACCCTCACTGCGCTTACCTGTTGTGATTTTCCGAATGGTTATTGTCCGAAGTCCGTAGTGCGCCGTCATCTGCTTCTCTTCCAGGAGTGTTGTTCTTTCCTTCTCTTTCTTTTGGCTTAGAAGTTGCCAATCCACTAGTAGAATAGAATAGAATATAATTTTATTGGTTTGTTCATTTTTGGTACAATATTACACACGTCATATATAAAAAAACGAAATTAAGAACTATATACGAAATAAGAATAAAGTACAATTATACAGGGTGCGGCAAAACAGACAGTGCAGTTTTGAGGGGCTATTAAAAAAACGGCGCAATTTAAAGAAATGGGGTTTATTTTATCTTAATTGGTACATCATGCCGTTTCATGCATTAAGTCCTGAAGATGACATCAGAAAGATGATGACCCCCAGCAGCGATACATTGATATAGGCGATTTCGGCCGCATTTTGGCACATCTCGATGGGTGTAGCCCCCCCGACACAATGAGATCCCTCCCAGGTAGGTACCTCCACCACACGGGATGTACTGGGCGTTCCAAACTGCACTGTCTGTTTTGCCGCACCCTGTATATACAGGGTGACTGACGAAAAACCTTTGGTGCTGTATCTCGCTTATTTTTTATCCGATTTTAATAAATAAAACATCAAATTAAACCATTTTTAAAAGACTTTAATAGGATCTGAACTGTTATTTTTTCTCGCACCCAGTTTTTGACAAAATACGATCAACATTTTTTTTTTAAATTGCACTATATATATATATTTTTATTGATTCGCAAGGAGATTTTTTTTCTGAATATAAAATTGTAGACAAATTTATCCATACATCAAACTTAAGTCGAGAAATTGAGGATTAAAAAAATAAATAAAAAGTCAAGTATCCATTGTAAACAATGTACAGACCCTATTTTAAATGTCAAAAGTGACAGTGACAGCCATTGATACAATACTGCAACGATTTTTAATTATTTCATAATTAAAATGTTGCAATATTTCAAACACTGTACTAGAATTTTGTGCTTCTACAGAAATCGTTTTTCAGTTTTTGAAATCTTGCAACATTTTTATTATGAAATTATTAAAAATCATTGCAGTATTGTACCAATGACTGACACTGTCACTTTTGACATTTGGAATAGGCTCTGTATATTGTTTACTATGGGTATTTGATTTTTAATTTTTTTTTAATCCTCAATTTCTCGACTTTGGTTTGATGAATGGATAAAATCGTTTACAAATTTAGATTCAGAAAAAAATCTCCATGCGGATCAGTACAAAATATATATATACAGTGCAATTTGAAAAAAAAAAGTTGATAGTCTTTTGTCAAAAACTGGATGCAAGAAAAAATATCAGTACAGTTCATATTAAAGTCTTTTAAAAATCATTTAATTTGATGTTGTATTTATTCAAATCGGATCAAAAATAAGCGAGATACAGCACCAAAGGTTTTTCGTCAGTCACCCTGTATAATAACATAATAATTATGTTATGTTTTTAGCGAATTAACGAAATCAGCAATACTATAAAAGGCGTTTTGGTATAAATTTGACTTTAGCTTTTTGAGAAAGCATTGTCATTGAATGATATAGTTTATTGTATAAGTTTATTCCTGAATTATCGGGAGATTTATCAAAATATACATGTTTGTGTTTAATTTGAATAATTTTATTGTTGTTTCGAGTTTCACAATCATGCATGTTACTATATTTGGTATAGTAAGTTTTATGGCTATGAATGTAACACAGTATTCTTAAAATATATATGCACGGTAAAGTTAATATTTTATGTTCAATAAATTTAGATTTACAAGATTCGGTGTAATTTAAGTTAAACATTAAACGTATTGCGCGTTTTTTGTTACAAATAGTCTATTAGAGTCACTCGATAATCCCCATAATGTAATATTATAACAGTATTCTACAGATTAATAAATATTTATAATTGAATCAAGGTTGAGCTATCTGTTAAGCCTTGATATTAAATAATATGATTTATTTATTTTACTACTGGTGTATTCTATATAATTGCTCCTCTGTAAATTTTGATCAAGTATAATGCCTAAATATTTAGTACTATCTGTTGTCTTTATTAAATTATTTTGAAAAGTAAATCTAGTGGTTGGTGTCTTTTTATGAATATTTGAAATATGTAGTATTTCAGTTTTGTCAACATTAATAATTAGTTTATTTAATTGACACTTTACTTTTAGCCACATCTAAGGTATACCAGATATTAAAACTGCAGTATCATCTGCATACATAAAGACTTCTCCATTAGTTATATATTTGGGTAGTTCATTGACAAAAAGCAGGAATATCAGAGGCCCCAAAATACTTCCTTGAGGTGTACCCATATCAATGGTGTATTCATGTGATAGTGACCCTTTGTATTTAACAAAATATTTTCTTTCGCTGAGATATGATACAATCCAATCATTTACAGAACCCAAAAAAACAATATTAAATAGCTTATCACGCAGTAGATCAATATTTATTGTATCAAACGCCCTTTTTAGGTCAAATAAAACAATAAAAGTTTCTTTATTGTTGTTTATTTTGCTAAGACTGGATTATATTAAATTTATACATGCAGCTTCTGTAGACTTACCTTGTCGAAACCCACATTGTTTTTCACTTAATATATTAAATCTTTCAAGGAAAGAAAATATTATATTACACATTACTTTTTCAATAGACTTAAAGAAGTTACTTAACAAATAAATTGGTCTATAGTGTGTTATAGCCATAACATCTCCCTTCTTAAATACTGAAATTATTTGTCCAACCTTTAGTAGTGCAGGATATTTACCTTGCATTACTGAAATATTGATTCCGGGATTATGGACTCCGATCTGGGTCTTGGTTGTCTCCACCTATGATTGATCTGCTATTCATACCATCAGTTTGGGCCTTCTGGGAACGTCCTTGTACTCGACAATTGTCAGGTTCGCCCCTTCCCAGATACCCCCAAGGCTCACCACTATCGTGGCTAGCCATTCCTTGGTATGGTTGTTCGCGCAGTTTATCCTTAGAACTTCTGCGGAAAACCAAGCACCGTCGAATTGCGGTGGATTTGCATTTTCCGAGAGTCTGTTGTATACCGCAGCCGTTATTCTTTCCTGGATTAGGTCTGATTGGGCCTGATCCAGAAGCATATCAGGATGGCGTTTTTGAATCACCGTCATGTTTGTTCCTTTTACTGCACCACTGTAAGATACAGTCTGACCGGCTTGTCTCCTGGTCTTTTTGGGTGCATTTTTCTGAGAAGAGGGTGTAGAAGAGTCCGAGCAAGCCTTTTGTTCCCGCTCTCCTTTTCTACTATTTTACCCTTGCTCTGCCGCCCTGCTGGCTTCTAGGTGGTCCAAGTTCCGACTTTATCTTTTTCCTCTCTTCTCAGTTTCTTATTCTGATAACCAGAGAGTTTGGTAGTACCGGTCAGGTTTTTTGAGTCCCCTACGGTTGTTGTGCCTGTGCTGATATCCCTTGGGTCACCTCTACTACCTCTACCACGAGTTCTGTGCTTTCCTGCAGTCCCTTCATTTCCATTGTAGTTATTGTGTCCATTTTATTCACACGAGTATTAGGGATGTGTGGGTCACCATGGCAGGAGTCCTACTGACTTGGAAGGTTATGTACATCGAGGTATCGCCGGGTTTCTTGAGGTTCGACCAGTTGGAACTGATCCATTTAGCCATGCATCCCTTAGGCCTGGTTCACCCATTTTACGATTTAGCGTTTTTAATGAGGGTTGTTTATAGAAAGGCACTTGGTTTATTTCACAATTATTTACGATTTATTCCGACTAGTTTCGATTTTTACACATTATTTAGGAATCCATTTCTATAAACAACCCTTAATTACTTTCCCTATACACGTAGTATATAGGGGGAGTATTGTTTTCGTGATTTTTTTTTGAAAATTTTTTTTTGCGGAAATATCCGTTTTGGGCCCCCCTGAGTCCATTGCACTGATTTCTGGAAAAAAAAATTCTGTGTCTGTGTGTGTGTGTGTGTGTGTGTCTGTCTGTCTGTCTGTCGGTGGGCGCTGTATCTCAAAAACGAATGATCCGATGGAGATTAAACTTTAAACTTAAGGTTTTATCTTTAAAAACTGGAGCTGAAAAGCTTTTGGTAATTATTCATAAACCGGAAGTGGGTGTTTACTCGAGGCGTTTTTTGTTTTTTTCGTGATATTTTTCTAAATATGAAAAATTTAAAAAAAAGATTCAAACAATAGTTAAAGCGAATGAAAAGCTGAACAAGTTTTATTCGAACATATTTTTCATAAAATGCTTAACTTTTGAGAAAAAAATAAAAATTAAAAATTTTGACATTTTTTGCCAATTGCTACTAAACTGTTGAAGTTACATAAAATTTATATAACAAATAATTATAGAGAATTTAAAACTGCACAAATTATTAAGAGTAACATTTTTGCGTAAACCTCATAGTTTCCGAGTAAAATATAGGGAAAGTACTATGATGGCCACATCACCATTTTATTACTTTCCCTATATAGTATATATAGTTACTTTCCCTATATAGTATATATAGGGGAAGTATTGTTTTCGTGCGAGAAAATGTCTGTGGGCGCTGTATCTAAAAAACGAACCATACGATTGAGATGAAACTTTAAACTTAAGGTTTTATCGTTAAAAACTCGATCTGAAAAGCTTTTGGTAAAGATTCATAAACCGGAAGTGGTTGTTTACTCGAGGCGTTTTTTTGTTTTTTCGTGATATTTTTCTAAATATGAAAAATTTTAAAAAACGCTTTAAACAAAAGTTAAAGGGAATGAAAAACTGAATAGGTTTTATTCGAACATGTTTTTCATAAAATTCTTAACTTTCGAGAAAAAAAATAAAAATTAAAAATTTTGAAATTTTTTGCCAATTTCTAATAAACTATTGGAGTTACATAAAATTTATATGACAAATAATTGTAGAGAATTTAAAAGTGCACATATTATTAAGAATAATATTTTTGCGTAAACCTCATAGTTTTCGAGAAAAATATAGGGAAAGTACTATGATGGCCACATCACCATTTTTACAAATGTTTCACCACGTGATAAACAATAATCAAATTCAAATAATTTTTATTCAGGTTATTTCCTCTATATCCTTGTAATGGAGCCTAGATCCCTGCAATCTTTCGCCCGTGAAACATGACCACGTCAGCGGTGTTTCAGTGGTCCACACTGTTGTGTTACACCGGCGTCGTTAATCTCGGTACAAGCCCGTGGTCACGATACTACAGGCAAGCCGAGACGTTTTGGTGCACGGTGAGTGTCTTTGCTTTCAGTTGAGGTATTATATTCAACGATCACGCTTATAACGCTCACTAACCCAATGGTCACATACGTGCAATGCATATAGGTCATTCCTCTATCCACCACTCGAGGACACGCCCGATAGGGGTATCTGTCCCCCACGGGTTCTCTGATATTTGGTAACTCGAGATTTCGTTATTTCAATTTTCCTGTAATACATTCATTTTGATATGGACAAATTGAAACATGATGTTCTAAAAGCGTTGGACAACGTTGACAGCAATATAGATACATCACCCTTCAATTCTCTCATCATAACGAAACATCCATCTGTTTCAATGTTTCAATTCCGATACAATTTTTAAAACTTAATCATGATTTTTCAAAAATTGCGGGTAATGAAATATGGATTATCTGTATGTTTTTTATTTGGATTGTCCTGCGGATAATTCTACTCCGATTGAAGTCGTGTTGTCAAAGTTTATCTTGTGTCTCGTGGATTTTGAATGTTCGGGGCCAGAGATGGAAAGGTAGATCTTTTTCGACGGCATCTTTATTAAGACATATATACAATTAGAGTATAAAATATGGGTTAGACCTTCCATTGCGGCTATCGACCATAATGTATATGTAAAAAATAAAATATGTTAAAAAATAAGGTTGCTAGCTAGGTTGAACTGTCCAGATGATTTTTGCTGATCAATTGAAGTAGCGTGCCACTAGTACATTTCTCTCTGCAATTTAACAAAATTATGAAATCAACACCTAAAATATTCAAGGAATTTTGATTTTAACTTTTGAAAATGATTATGTGTCGTGACCCAAATATTTGCCTAATTTTTTGAATTGACTTTTGCACTATGAAAAAACAACATGTTATGGGATAGAACGCTTTATTGTAAGTTCTATTTATTCTGTATAAAAGCAAATAGTATATTATGCATAAGGGCTTCCATCTGCACCTTTTAAATTTCTGCTTATTTTTATTCTCTTCTCTAGAAAAAATTCAAAATTCTATGGTAGGATGCAGCTAATTATAGTTCTTAGCAGTTGGGGTTGTACCTTTTTTATGTATACATTTACGTCTTACTTCCAAATTGGCTTCACTAAGTCTTTCATTCATTTTCTCTTTTATATGTTTTCCTATTTTAACTTCTCTTCACATAGTGTCATTAACCACCCTACTTTTATATATAATTTGTTTCTTACACTTCCATACTTTTTTTATAGATGTAGATATACATCCATACTTTTTGCACTACTTTTCCTGACTTAACTCACTATTCTATGGCTGTCTTGTAGTATAGTGCAGACCTATCTAAATTTAAAAACATATAATTTAAAAATATGAAACTTACTAGATCTACAACGATGAGTCTTGTTAAGATTACAAAACAAATCACTTCTCTGGCTTATACCAATGGAATTAGGGTGTTACTAATGGCACAAAAAAGCAATATTAGAATGTATTTACCCTAAATTCACCCAAAAACCAAATTAAAATTTAAAAAATAAATTTAAAAATACGAAAACATTTCGTGAATCTACAACAATGAGTCTTACTAAGACTACAAAACAAATTAATTTGAAACAACTACTTCTCTAGCTAATACTTCGACAGACATTGAATAATACAAATTAATTTGCGTGTTACAAATAGTACAACTATTAAAGCAACACTAATTTGAATGAAATTATTTCTGTTGAATAAACTAATAAATGATAAAATGTACTTTTAGATTGTTTAAATGTAACTATAACATGAAAAAATTATGAAAAATGAATTTTAAACTGATTTCATTAAATTAAATTAGCAAAAGCAATTAAAAAATCTAGCATTCAAGTTTATAATCATCTGCAGACACGTGTTTCGAACTTTCGCTCTCTTCAGTACAGCTTTATTATAAAATTGATTTTAAATACAAATAAAAACACTTACTAAAATAAATATAATGAAATATGATAATAAATATAATGAAATATAAATAACTTACTCAGATATGTACGGCAACTGACACAAGAATGA